>JAINUV010000567.1:0-187408 GCA_020205505.1 Panax japonicus
ATAGATGGAGAAAATTTTTAATGTGACAATTGTTGAAAATTAATATTTTTATCTTTTTTGATAAAATAATTTATTTAAATATATTATTTTAATAATATATACCGGTGATATTTTTACAATGAATGTGGGATATATGAGTATATGAGGAGGAAGAGTATTTTTGTGGCATTAAATGTTTAACACATGTTTTGTGTGTCGGTGGACACAATTCTTGACTGAAAATTGATTATAGTCTGTAAAATTGCCCGTTTATGGATTTCGGTCAATTTCTGTTTGGAATTTGGAAAAACTTCATTCTGCAAAGTTGTAGATAATGGAATTTCCTATGAAAAGTAGTGAGTTTTGAATTTTCTGTCAACGGGGCTATTTATTGTGAATTGTTGAAGTTTCGAAGAATAGAATGATTTTTATTAATTTATGGGTGGGACCCACTTTTTGGTTGGTGTGAAATACACACGTGGGCTGCTATTTTTGTTCAAAGATGGCTGATGGCTTTCAAAATTAGTTGGTGAAGGTTGGTGTGGAATAAGAAAAAGAAAATGATATTTTATTATTTTAGTCTCTTTTGGCGTTCTAGCATTTTCCTATAAATAGAGGGCTAAGTTAGAATTGAAAATCACACCAGAAACAAAGTTTTCTCTCTTTCTCTCTCTATATTATCGAGCATATTCTTGTGAGTATACTTTGAGTGTTGCTATACGGTGCGAGTT
Organism: Panax japonicus; assembly: GCA_020205505.1. NCBI lineage: Eukaryota > Viridiplantae > Streptophyta > Magnoliopsida > Apiales > Araliaceae > Panax > Panax japonicus. Next base: position 711 of record JAINUV010000567.1, read on the forward strand.
TCTGTCAGCACTATACCGAAATTCAGTCAGAAGTACGGTTATTTTGAGGTAAGGGATGTTATTTTCTTCTTAAATGATATTATTTTCTTCAATATCATTATGCCGAATTATTGGTGAACTTTTTAATCAAATTTGGAACTTGTTGTGTCGGGGTTACTATTCACGTATACGGCACTATTCATCGAAAAAAATAAAAATTTTCCTTTTTGTCCAAGATATCTATTTTGGCTACTATCTTTGATTGTATCCATGTTTTGGTCGTAATTTTTGAATTCTGCTTCAAAATTGGCTATTATGGAGTATTATTGATCTTGGATAAAACTGTTATACGAATCCATAATATTTGTCCTTCTATCTCACTGGATTCGTTCTTAAAAATATTTTCCATCATCCTCAGTCCTTAATGATGATATTATTGAATATCTTTGGCCTGTAGTGCAAAGATAAATGATTACTGATGAATATCTTTGGCCTGTAGTGCAAAGATGAACAGGTGTTGAGATAAACATGACCAACCGGTGATATAAATGAATATCTTTGGCCTGTAGTGCAAAGATGATTAAAGATGTATATTGATTGTTGTTACAGGGATAAAATATTGATGATGGACTCTTAATCTTAGAAGACAGTAGAATTCATTCTCTACGTGACTCTTCTAATGGATTGTTGTTTTCGCTGCATTTATTGATCTAAAACTAGTTGTCTATTATATTTTATCAGATTTTTCCCTGTTGAAGACTAACGATAATTTGTTTTATATTATCTTAGACATAATATTCTTTACTGGGCTAGTTGAGCTCACCCTTTCCTTTTTGTTCCATTTTTCTTCTCAGGGGGTGAGAACATAATAGGATCGAGTCGGGTTATGGAGTGATGGTTCTAGGAAGATGTTTTAGCAGTCCTCACTATTTCTATAAAATAGTGTATGAATAATTGTAGCGAGGACTTATTTGGGTATGTATATTGTCTAGAAGGAAATATTTGTATTTAAACTCACAGTTTGTATTGTCGTATTCTACACGACATCTGTATTATTAAAGTTGTAATTTGCTTTCTGTACCATGAATCTGGCGACTCAGAATGGGTTGGATGGAATGGACCTATTTTGGGGGCGTCATAAATTAGACTGTTAGATACGAGCTTGTAGGCCAAAATTGGCATTTTCTTATGTTGTTGCCAAAGCTGTCAGTCAAAACTGCAGTTTGGCGCCGCGGTACGGCCCAGCAGTTCATTTTTTGCACCGCAGCAAGGCCTTATTGCTTTATTCTCGAGCCGCAGCGCCATCACCGCGCCGCAGCGCGAGTTAGCAAAATGGCCTGACAGTGTTGATTTTGTACTTAAAATTTTAAGAAATGATTATGTGTTAATATTAGGACTGTTAAGTTATGATTTTAATGTTTCTATACCTAGAATGGTCATGTTACTAGCAATTAAATTGTTTTGTAACTTGACTATGTGATTACAAATCTAATTTCTACATGATGAACGTACTTAGTTATGTTTGTAAAGTGGTAGTGACTAATTATGTCATGATGACATATGTTTATAGGATATTGTGATTTAAATTGTTCGATTTAGCCCACGAGCAAGGCAAGTTCTCTAATCTATTTTCTTATTGAAGCAATTATTGTTTTCAATTCGATTACCTTATAAATGATGCAAGTTTTCTAATTCTTTATCTTGTTGAACTATTTATTGTTTCAATTCGATTACCTTATAAATGATGCAAGCTTTCTAAACTTTGGTTTGATGTTGACAAGTTATTCTTGTATTTAACTTGTTGTTTAGCATGCACAACTATTTATACTAATGTCGAATAATTTTATCGTTCAAAGTACTATGCATGCTTAGTACTCAATTCTAATTAACCTTGACTTAATATTGTTCAAGCAAGGCATGTTATAGTTATTCAAAATATATGCTATTAGATTATTCCTAAAGCATGATTTGATTTACCATGTCGATTCAATTTCAAGTATTCTATAATATGATGTTATTAGTATTAATTCAACTAGTCCTCTAGTTGATGGTCGTTGGACTTCAAATTACCCTTGAAAGCTTATCCAAACCAAACTCTCTTTGGTGCGAACTTGTACTCCAAATACTGAGATGAACAACCCTATTATTATTAAGGGATAACTTACGCGTAGCGTTAAATGTTTGTGCACAATACATGGTACGAAGGGTTGATCCCCCTAAGTACGAGGAGTCCTTATAGTCTTATGAATATTAAAGTTGGAGTTGAAAGATTACTCGCAAATGTGGACATAGTTCATGGTCTTACGAACCTCAGTTATATTTACTCCACATTTTGGATTTCAGTTCTTGATTATCATTGTTAGAGTACCATTCAGTCTTGATGAGCCTATCATGGGCAGTTATTATTATTATACTCTTGTCTATTCCTTATTATTTCAAGTGAGCATTGTTTGCTCACTCTTGCTTATATAACTCTTACAGTTAAAGACGAAAAGGCTGATGTACCTAGCACCAGTAAAGGAAAAGGAAAGATGAGCAAGTTTTGAAAAGACTTGTAATTTGATATTTGATTTTTAGATTTTAATTGAATGGTTGTAACGAAGTTTATTTAATTTCCGCATTTGAATGATTGTATTTAAAGGTTAGACAACCTGGGAGATTTTTATTATGTAACCCTTTAATGGGAAATGTTTTATTTATCCAGTTTTATTGTGATTGGGTAGTTAGATATGAATGTTTGAATAAGTGAACACCAAATTCCGTGGAAATGAAGTACCTGGGTTTAGGGGTGTCACAAGTTGGTATCAAAGCCTTAGGTTATGAACCTTAGGTGGGGGAAAAGCCTTAGGAAGTAACCTTCGAAAAGATAGTAATGATAAACTTTTATCGAGTTTTAAGGAAGAAGTAATAAAACACTTATGTGCTTATGTGTTTATGACTTATATGCTCGTGAGAGTCGAGTAGTAATGATTAGTAATTAAAACTTAAACTTTGGTTGACATGATGTCTAATATAGGAGGATCCAGTCAAGCTAGGGAGGAGGAGCCTCGAGATATTCAGGTAGTTTGGGAACAATTACTGCCACGAAAAACAGTTCCGTTGGTCACAATAGTTGAGCATGAGAGAGTACCTGATGAGGATGATGAGATAGAGACAGACGAGGAGGATTCCTTGGAGCTGCCACAGACGGATGAAGAGGACGAGCAGGAAAGGATTCCACTTAACTCGATAGCTGGCCGTATATACGATGAGGTGCATGACCGTAACGTGGAACTTCAAGATACTGTCGAGGAATTGCAAGAGATAGCAGCTGAACAACAGACCTCGATGGCACAGAAGGACGACGAGATCCAGGATAGAGAAGAATGATTGAACAATGTTGAAGAGAAGTTGGTTCACACTAAAGAAGAGAACGACCAAATGAGAGCAGAGATTGCAGAGTTGAAGAGCAAGTTGAGAGAAGAGTCTGCAAAAAGGGCAAGAGCCGAAGACGCGTACGATTAAGATGATCAACGGGCCAAAATAGCAGAGGGAGACGCACAAGAAAAGAGAATGAAGATGCAAGAAATGGATAACGTATTCAACATCGCTATCAATCAAGCTCAGGATCGGGTCATGGGTAACCCAATTCAGTTCGAGAGGCTACCCTCGTACATACTAGATCGTCGAACCATGTTCCGAATTATGGAAGAAGAGCGTCGTAAGGCTTTGCAGTATCTTAATAGAACAACTTAGGAAGTGTACTTGATTTATGATTTATGTTATGATAAGTATTATGTAAATCCCTAGTGTTATGCAACTTATGGGATATGATGATGATGTCCTGAAACTTTAGTAGTTCAGGAAAATAATGTAAATAGCAGTGATGCTATGGATATAATGTTTTTCAAAGAATTAAGTATGAATAAAAGTTATTATCGTCTTTTATCCAAAGTGTTATGTGTTATGTGGTGATTACTTTTATGGGGGCAAGTTAATTAGAAATTACTTGAAAGAGTGGAGTAATAATCTAATGAGTGTATTCTTAACAGAAAATACCTCCAAGATGCCAACCACCCCGTCAGAGAACCGCTGAAGAACCAAACAACGATAATGCTGAAGCTAACCCCGTTCAGCAGCTGGTGACGTTACTGACTGGTGCACTACAGAATCAATCGCAGGATCAACCTCAGAACCAAGGTGCTACGTTTAAGGACTTCAAGGCGATTAGACCACCAGAATTCTGTGGGTTCATGAATCCAGTTGAAGTACAGACCTGGATCATGGAAATTGAGAAGGTTTTTGATGTGGTTAGGGTTGAGGATAACCAGAAGACTGCTTTTGCAACATTCATGTTGAAAGCAGAGGCTAGTTATTGGTGGCAGGCCAATAAAACTCGGGAGGGACCAGGAATTATGACTTGGGAAAGGTTTAAAGAGATTTTCTTTGAGACCTATTTCCTAGAGAGTTCGAAAAGCCAGTTAGAAGTACAGTTTTTGAAACTGAAGCAGGCAACAATGACGGTGTCGGAGTATGCCGCGAAATTCAACGAGTTGGCGAGGTTTGCGCCATACCAAGTCAGTACAGATGAGCACAAGGCAAAGAGGTTTGAGCAGGGACTGAAACTCTGGTTGTAAAATAGGGTCTCCCTGTTCTAATTGAAGACATTTGCAGCAGTGATGGAGAAGGCGATTCTCGCTGAAAGTGGAGGCAAGGCAGTAACAAACCATAATCAAGAGCAGAGAAAGGAGAAAAGTGAAGGTGAAGCTAAGAGTGGTGGTAACGGTAGTAATAGCAAGAACCTGAAGAGAAAGTGGAATGGAAATATGGGTGTTGGGAATCAACAAGGTAGCCAACAAAATAAGAAGTTTGAAGCATGTGCTACATGCAGGAAGTTTCACAAGGGTGTATGCTTGATGGGGAAGTGTGTATGCTTTAATTGTGGCCAGGAGGGTCACATTGCCCCAAATTGCAATCAACCCAAGAAGAATGTGTGCTTCACGTACGGATCCAAGGATCACTTTGCTTGTGAATGCCCTAAGAAGAGATCAGGTGAGACAAATGGGAGCAAGGGAAATGCTAGTGGAGGTGCATTGGCTATTACTAGACCGACGACATCAACCAAACCCACAGTCAGAACCTTCAACATGACTGTGCAAGATGTTGTGTAATCAAAGGATGTGGTGTCAGGAATTATCCCAATCAATGATATTGATGCTTATGTATTATTTGATTCGGGTGCTACTTGCTCGTTTATATCTGATGAATTTGCTATGAGATTAGGATTGCCTAGTGAAGAATTGAATTTCCCTCTGAACATAGAAATTGCAAATAAGGAAGTAATTCATGTTAGGTTCGTATACAAGATCTGTAGGGTGAACATTAAGGGAAATATCTTGATGGTAGATTTAATTCCGATTAGGCTTGGAGAGTTTGATGTTATTTTGGGAATGGATTGGTTGTTCAATTGTGGAGCAATAATTGACTGCCAAAAGAAATATGTAAACCTTATGACTCCGTCAAAGGTAGTTTTCAATGGTAACAAATTGCCTAGACAAATGAGATGTCTGATGATTATTCAGGCCAAGAAGTTATTGAGTCAAGGCTGTGTGGGTTATTTAGCTTACATAGTCGATACTCAGAAGAAGGGTGCGAAACTGGAAGAAATGTCAGTGGTTAGGGAATTTGTGGACGTGTTTCCAGAGGATTTGCCAGGACTTCCGCCTGACAGAGAAATCGAGTTCATGATCTACTTAGTGCCAGGAACCGCTCCGTTATCGAAAGCCCCGTACAGAATGGCTCCAGTAGAGATGAAGGAACTGATAGTACAACTACAGGAGCTGTTGGACAAGAAATACATTCAGCCGAGTGTGTCAGCGTGGGGAGCACCGGTGTTATTCGTAAAGAAGAAGGATGGGTCAATGGGTCTTTGCATTGATTATAGGGAGTTAAACAAAGTCACTATTAAGAATAAATATCCATTGCCGAGAATAGATGATTTATTTGACCAGTTGAAGGGTGCTAGATATTTCTCAAAAATAGATTTGAGGAGTGGGTATCACCAACTGAAAGTAAGGAAGGAGGATTTACAGAAGATGGCATTCCGAACTCGGTATGGACATTACAAATTTTTGGTGATGTCTTTTGGTTTGACAAACGCCCCTACAGCGTTCATGGATTTGATGAACAGGGTGTTTAAACTATTTTTAGACAAGTTTGTGGTGGTGTTTATCGAAGATATTTTGGTGTACTCTAGAACTCAAGAAGAACACGTGGAACACTTACGTCTAACGCTGGAGGCGCTAAGAAAGGAAAAGTTGTACGCAAAATTCTCTAAATGTGAATTCTGGTTAGAACGTGTACAATTTCTTGGGCACATAATTGACAAGGATGGAATCTCAGTGGATCCATCAAAGGTCGAAGCTGTGATAAATTGGGAACAACCAAGAACTCCGTCAGAAGTAAGAAGTTTTTTGGGATTGGCAGGGTATTACAGAAGGTTTATCTAGGATTTCTCCAAGATTGCCACTCCGTTGACAAATTTGACGAGGAAATCTGTAAAATTTGTTTGGACGGAGAAATGTGAAGGAAGTTTTCAGGAACTGAAAAAGAAGCTAAGTATGGCACCTGTGTTGTCATTATAAGATAGTACAGGAAATTTTGTGGTGTACATTGATGCTTCACACAAGGGATTAGGATGTGTCCTTATGCAAAATGGAAAAGTCATCGCGTATTCATCAAGGTAGTTGAAGGACTATGAAAAATGGTATCTAACTCATGATTTAGAGTTGGCGGCAGTTGTGTTCGCACTAAAGATATGGAGACACTATCTCTACGGAGAGAAATGTGAGATTTACACAGACCATAAGAGTCTGAAGTACATTTTCACTCAGAAAGACCTGAACATGCGTCAAAGAAGATGGATGAAATTGATAAAGGATTACGATTGTGAGATCTTTTATCATCCAAGCAAGGCAAACGTGGTTGCAGATGCCTTGAGTAGGAAAGGTAGAGAGAAGTTGATGCTGTTAACTGATAAGGAAGAGCTTATTACAGCAATGTCAAGGTTAGAGTTGGAAATCAAATTTCCAAAAGAATCCGATGAGAAATTGTACCAGATGGAAGCCAGTCAAACTTTGGTGGACAAAGTGAAGAATGCTCAACTGCAAGATGAGGAATGCAGAAAAATAAGAGAAAGTGTGGTCGAGGGAAAAGAAGTAAAATACAAGGTTGATACTGATGGAATGCTGAGATTCGAGGGACGAATCTGGGTTCCAGCAGTACCAGATATTAAAGAGGACATCTTGACAGAAGCTCATAACTCGAGATATTCGATTCATCCAGGAAGTACGAAGATGTATCAAGATTTGCGATAACATTTTTTGTGGCCAAATATGAAAAGAGACGTTGCAGAAAGGATCATCCACAAACAGATGGCCAAAGCGAACGAACGATTCAGACATTGGACGATATGCTGAGAGCATGCATCATGAATTTCAAAGGAAGCTGGGATGAACAATTATCGTTGGAGGAATTTGCCTACAATAACAGTTACCACGCTAGCATCGGCATGCCGCCTTACGAAGCATTGTACGGTAGGAGGTGCAGAACTCCACTATGCTGGGATAAAGTCGGTGAATGTTAACTATTAGGACAAGAACTGGTACAACAAACTACTGAGGTTGTCAAACTCATCAGAACAAGATTGATAGCTACTCAAGACAAACAAAAGAAATATGCCAATCAACACAGACAATATCGTGAATTCGACGTAGGAAGTTACATTTTTCTAAAAGTTTCACCTTGGAAGGGAAAAATTCGATTTGGTAAAAAGGGGAAACTAAGCCCGAGGTTTATTGGACCCTTCGAAATGCTGCGAAAGGTTGGGGAGATGGCTTACGAGGTAGCTCTACCTCCAGAATTGTAAAACATTCATAATGTTTTTCACGTTTCGGTGTTACGACCATATAAACCTGATTACAAGCACGTGATTGAGTACGAACCATTGCACTTTGAGAAAGACTTGTCCTATGAAGAGATTCCTATCCAGATTATTGACAGAAAAGAACAAGTGCTCAGAAATAAAGTGATACCTTCTGTGAAGGTAATTTGGAGGAACCACAATGTCGAAGAGGCAACGTGGGAACTCGAAGCTGAAATGATGAAGAATTACCTTGAGTTATTTGTTTAATTTGTGTCTTTGATTCTGGGGACAGAATCTTTGTAAGTAGGGGAGAATGTGACGAATGAATTATTTGAATTGTGATTCTGAGGACAGAATCCTTGTAAGGAGGGAATGATGTAACATTCTAGAATTTTAATTGTTATATTAAATATTTGTTAAATTATATAAATATTTAATGGATGTGTTTATTGTTAAATAAATAATTGTTCAAATTTGATTCAATTTGGTTAACTATTTGTTAAATAAATAATTAAGGAAATTAATTATTATATTCTAATTTAATTTAATTATTAAGTTAGAGAGTTTTGATTAATTGAAATATTATTCTTTTATTTGAATTTTTAATTAAAAGAATGTGTTAGTTGATTAAATAAAGTTATAATTATATAAAAAATTATAATTTTGTGATATTGATTTATGTGATGTAGTAATTTAATAAATTGTTATTAGAATTATTTAATTTAGTAAATGTGTGACGAATAACCTTTTATAAAGGAGTTATTAAATAACTTAAAGGAGTTTTAATTTAATTTTGCCACACAAGGCCTAATGCCTATTAAGTATTTATTCTTATTGTGTTTTACCAAACAAGGTGTAATGGTTAATTGGTTATTTTTTTTGGATTAGCCAAACAAGCCTTATGGCTTTTGGTTTTCAAAATTAAGATAACTGATATCAGTTATATGTTTTATTTATATTATATAATTAATATATATTATATCTATATACGTTATATCATAAGACGTAAGAATAGAGGAGAGAGGTAAGGGAGAAGAAAAGAAAAACTTAGAGGAAGAAGAAGAGAAGAAGAAATGAAGAAAAGAAGAGAGGAAGAAAGGCTAGGGAATTGGTGAGAAGAAAAGCTTGAGAATCAAAGAAGGGAATAGCAATCATCATCTTCTTCAAGGTATTATCCTATTCTTTTTAAGTTTTAAAAGTTTTAGTTTTCTCTTATCCTATTTCTCTATAAAATTCTCGTGATAGGATAAATTGTTGATTGTATGTGTATGTATATGATCAACTAGTGATTGTAAAACTATTTTTATAAGTTTTATATGATTATAATCAATAAGTTGTTGTTATGTATGTAGTTTATGAAAAAAAAAATTTACAGAGAGTTTATGTGCATGAATATGGGTTAATTTAAAATAAAAATTATGGGTTGTTTAGTTATTTTATTGATAAATTGGCTATTCAATTTTTTAGAGTATGTATATACTTTAATAAAATGCTTTAAATTAATTGTTTTGGTTGAAAAATAAAATTACAGCATTGATTTTCATCAAATTATTAAAAAGTGAATTTTATCAAAAATAGTGAAATTGGATGTTTTAAATTAGTTGTTTATGTTGTTGTATGGGTAGAATCATGTTAGGAGTTCTTGAATTATGTTTATATGAAGTCTTTGTATGAATTATATGTGAATCAGACTATTAGATACGAGCTTGTAGGCCAAAATTGGCATTTTCTTATGTTGTTGCCGAAGCTGTCAGTCGAAACTGCAGTTTGGCGCCGCGGTGCGGTCCAGCAGTTCATTTTTCACACCGCAGTGCGGCCTTATAGCTTTATTCTCGAGCCGCAGTGCCATCACTGCGCCGCAACGCGAGTTAGCAGAATGGCCTGACAGTGTTGATTTTGTACTCAAAATTTTAAGAAATGATTATGTGTTAATATTAGGACGGTTAAGTTATGATTTTAATGTTTCTATACCTAGAATGGTCATGTTACTAGCAATTAAATTGTTTTGTAACTTGATTATGTGATTAAAAATCTAATTTCTACATAATGAACGTACTTAGTTATGCTTGTAAAGTTGTAGTGACTAATTATGTCATGATGACATATGTTTATAGGATATTGTGATTTGAATTGTTCGGTTTAGCCCACGAGCAAGGAAAGTTCTCTAATCTATTTTCTTATTGAAGCAATTATTGTTTCCAATTCGATTACCATATAAATGATGCAAGTTTTCTAATTTTTTATCTTGTTGAACTATTTATTGTTTCAATTCGATTACCTTATAAATGATGCAAGCTTTCTAAACTTTGGTTTGATGTTGACAAGTTATTCTTGTATTTAACTTGTTGTTTAACATGCACAACTATTTATACTAATGTCGAACAATTTTATCGTTCAAACTACTATGCATGCTTAGTACTCAATTCTAATTAACCTTGACTTAATATTGTTCAAGTAAGTCATGTTATAGTTATTCAAAGTATATGCTATTAGATTATTCCTAAAGCATGATTTGATTTACCATGTCGATTCAATTTCGAGTATTCTATAATATGATGTTACTAGTATTAATTCAACTAGTCCTCTAGTTGATGATCGTTGGACTTCAAATTACCCTTGAAAGCTTATCCAAACCAAACTTTCTTTGGTGCGGACGTGTACTCCAAATACTGAGCTGAACAACCCTATTATTATTAAGGGATAACTTACGTGTAGCGTTAAATGTTTGTGCACAATACATGGTACGAAGGGTTGATCCCCCTAAGTACGAGGAGTCCTTATAGTCTTATGACTATTAAAGTTGGAGTTGAAAGATTACTCGCAATTGTGGACATAGTTCATGGTCTTACGACCCTCAGTTATATTTACTCCACATTTTGGATTTCAGTTCTTGATTATCATTATTAGAGTAACATTCAGTCTTGATGAGCCTATCATGGGCAGTTAATATTATTATACTCTTATCGATTCCTTATTATTTCAAGTGAGCATTGTATGCTCACTCTTGCTTATATAACTCTTACAGTTAAAGACGAAAAGGCTGATGTACCTAGCACCAGTAAAGGAAAAGGAAAGATGAGCAAGTTTTGAAGACTTGTAATTTGATATTTGATTTTCATATTTTAATTGAATGGTTGTAACGAAGTTTATTTAATTTCCGCATTTGAATGATTGTATTTAAAGGTTAGACAACCTGAGAGATTTTTATTATGTAACCCTTTAATGGGAAATGTTTTATTTATCCAGTTTTATTCTGATTGGGTAGTTAGATATGAATGTTTAAATAAGTGAACACCAAATTCTATGGGAATGAAGTACCTGGGTTTGGGGGTGTCACACTTTTATCACCGGATATGTCAATAGTTTAACGGTAAAAGTATTGCCGTTATTTTTTTTATAAAAAATTTATTCTTGTCGCTTTATATATCCGACAATTATTCCGTTATGTGGTCCACCAATGATTCCGCCGTCGTACGGATATTCCCCGAAAAAAAGAATATTCCCGAACCAAATGAATATTTTATGACCACTTGCGTACTTTGCAATTTTTTTCACATATCACCCTTAACTTTAACCTTTTATCAATTTAATCATTTACTGCATAGAATAATAATTATAAAAAGAATTAAATATATTTATTTCATAAAATTCGGGGTCTTACAACTATGATCAGCCACCGCCATAAATATGAATCCACATAGCTTTATAATGACCAATCCTAATCAAATTTCGCGTATCATAGAGTCCCAAGTCAGTTAGAATTGCACAACTTTGCGTTCATGCCCAAGATCAGCCACATCGTCGCATCCTTGCATTGTAGTGCCAAAATGCTGCCTCTCTATGTCCACAGCTCTGTAGCGCCTGAAACCATCGCCAAAACGTTATCTCTCTGTTATGCCATCAGTGCACGCCAATGTGTGCCCAAGACATTTAATGTCGTGCCAATAATGTGTCAAACTTGCTTTGCCATGTTTCATCATGCCACTTACTGGTCGTCGATGCCTGATGCATGTCAACACCAAATGTTGCGTTTTGTTACATAACTATGACTGATATTCCATCTTTTAGCGTTTTATACATTGTAAGACCCCAAATTATTATTAATGAAATTTAATTTTCTCTATTTATTATTTTGAAATAGTAAGTGTTAATTTGATTAATGTGGATAGTTATGGGTAAAATACGCAAATATTTCAAAATAAGCAAGTGGTTATAAAATATTCATTGTTGTCGGGGAATATTCGTTTGGTCGTGGAATATTCTTGCTGGCGAGGAATATTCGTACGACGACGCAGTATTTTGTGAGCCCCATAACAGAAAGCGATTGGATGAAGAAAACAACAAATATAAGTTGTTTAAAAATAACGGCTTAGTTGTTACCGTTAATACTGTTAAAATACTCAGTGGTTAAAACAAGATAGCACACTGTATTGCACCAATTATTGATTCTTACGTAAGAAGGCACTACTCAATAATTGTTACAGTAATTATTGTTCAGTATTTTATTTTATTGATTCAATAATTGCTGCGTTGATTTTTTTATATTACTGTTATTTCAATAATTATCACTACACAGTATTTTTCATTATCGAAGCAATAATTCATATTATCTGAATAATATTATTAGATAACATTATTGGCAATAACTAGAAAGTTCTGTCTAAGGAGAGGTTTAGTCACCTAATTGCGCGCCACTAAGGAGAAATTCTTATTGGAAAGCCCCCCTTTTCCTGGGAACGGCTTGGTTGCCAGTACTGTGATTTTGTAATATTATTTGTGAATAATTAATTATTGATTTATATGATAAGAAAAATATTAATTTTATGTGGATATAGATGGAGAAAATTTTTAATGTGACAATTGTTGAAAATTAATATTTTATCTTTTTCTGATAAAATAATTCATTTAAATATATTATTATATTTTAATAATATAATAATAATGATATTTTTACGATGAATGTGGGATATCTGAGTATATGTGGAGGAAGAGTATTTTTGTTACCAAAAATATTTAAAACATGTTTTATGTGTCGGTGAACCGCATTTCTTGACTGAAATTTGATTATAGCTTGTAAAATCGCCCGTTTGTGGATTTCAGTCAATTTCTGTTTGGAATTTGGAAAAACTTTCTTCTGCAAAATTGTAGAGAATTGAATTTCCTATAAAAAGAGGCGAGATTCGAATTTTCTGACAAAAGGGGTATTTATTATGAATTATTGAAGTTTCAGAGTTCCAAAATAATTGATTTTTGGAAGTTTTAAATATTTATATTAACAAAAACTTTTTTCAATGTGTGGGCCTCATTTTGCATGTGTGCAATTGCTGAATTCTGGATTCAAAAGTGTGCGTAGAGAATTTATAATATATATTATTATTTTATTAAATTTTCTACTTTGGTGTTCTAAGCATTTTCCTATAAATAGGATGCTTATGTTAGAATTGAAAATCACACCAGAAACTGAAGCTTTCTCTCTCTATATTATCGAGCGTATTCTTGTGAGTATTTTGAGTATACTTTGAGTATTGTTATACGGTGCAAGTTCAAGTCATAGCCTATATTCGGTGTTTCAACTAGAAGTACTGTCTTTCGAGGTAAGGGATGTTATTTTATTCGAAAATGATATTATTTCTTCAATATCATTATGCCGAATTATTGGTTAGAAATTTTTATCAAATTTGGAACTTTTTCATGTCGGGGTTACTATTCACGAGTTACTATTCATAAATTACTATTCACGAGTTACTATTCACGAGTACTATTCATGAAGCATGATGATGTTTTTTGTGAAATTTCTATCTTTTGGTGTCGGAGTTACTATTCACGTATACGGCACTATTCACGTATACGGCACTATTCACGAATACGGCACTATACACCGAAAAATGAAATTTCTTCTTTTCGTCCAAAATATCTATTCTGGATACTAGTTTTGATTGTATCCATGTTTTGATCATTCTTGAATGTTACTCCACTCTGATTACTTATGAAGTATTTTTGAACTTGGATTGTTTAAAATATGAATCCTTAATATTTGTTCTTTTGTTTCACTGGATTCGTTTCCTTTAAAATATTTTTCATCATCCTCGGTCCTAAATGATGAAATTACTGAATATCTTTGGCCTGTAGTGCAAAGATGAATGATTTCTTGATGAATATTTTTGGCCCGTAGTGCAAAGATGAACAGATGTTGAGATGAACATGACCGACTGATTAATATCTTTGCTGATGAATATCTTTGGCCTGTAGTGCAAAGATAAATATTTGATTCCAGATATATATTAATTGATGTTACAGGGATAAAATATCGACGATGAACTTTTAAATTCATATATAGAAGATAGTAGTTTGCATTCTCTACTTAACTCTTCTAATGAATTGTTGTTTCCGCTGCAGTTGTTGATTTAAAACTGGTTGTCTATTGTATTCTATTAGACTTTTCCCTGTTGAAGACTAACGATAATTTGTTGTATATTATCTTAGTCATAATATTCTTTACTGGGCTAGTTGAGCTCACCCTTTTCCTTATAGTTCCATTTTTCTTCTAAGGAGGCGAGAATGTAGCGAGTACTAGTCGGGGTATGGAATGAAGGTTCTAGAGAGAGTTGTTTAGTATTCCTCACCATTTTTGTAAAATAATGTATCAATAATTATGATGGGGATTTATTTGCGTTTGGATATTGTAACGACCCCAAAATAGGTTCATTCAATCCAACTCATTCTGAGTCGCCAAATACATGGTACAGAAAACAACTACAACTTTATTACAACAATAGTCGTGCAAAATACAACAGCACATATACTGTGAGTTTGGATACAAAAATATACCAAATGTGACACATGTCCCAATCGTGGACAACACCTCACAGTGACACCTTACATAAAGGTATAGTCAAAAACTGTTTTAGAAACTAAAATCTTTGGGAAGTGTTCAAGGAAACCTTCATACATGGGAGGCCATGCTTCTAGGTTATGATAGATATCATATGGCCACAGAATTATCCTTGGTTGACTCAATAGACCCCAAAGAAAAACGAGAAGATTACTATCATATTCTTCCCAATGGTGAGTCTTCTCTTGATTTATCATTATCTCCACTGTCTCAAATTGAGAATTATACTTCAAACAAATACCAAGATTATATAGGTAGTGCTCGTAAATATACTCAACAAGTGGATGAGCACAACCCTGTCTTATGATGACACGAGGTTGTATGTCATTAGACATCTTGTATGAAAGTGGAAAAACACCCTTCCAACGTTGGGTTCGCCTCTCCCTATATGATTCACCAAATATAACTACGAAAAGATGTATACAACACACTTGTCTATACTGTTTAGGGAGAACTCCACAGCTAGAGACCACCGTTCTATTCCCCTGTTACCCCCGCTCGACCCAGCTACACTCTTATTACCTGAAAGGAATTGTAAAGCAAAAGGGTGAGCACAACTAGCTCAGTAAAGAATATCATAACTAAAGATAATTAAATTATCAATAGCCTTCATCAATAATAAATCAGAGATTTAGAACATATGGTAGATGATAAAAATTTCAACCATAGTTGCAGCGGAACGAGCAATCCATTAGAAGAGTCAAATAGACTATAAAGTCTATTATCTTCTCCATGTTAAAAATCCACCAACAATGTTTTATTCCTGTAACATCAATCAACAATTCTGGTCCACAACCATATGAATAACTCATAATCATAATTGTAGTTCTAAATTCCTCTTCTCATCCAGGACGAAGATAATTTTCATCACCTATCTTTACCTGAAACATCAAATATCATGGTTACACCAAATCACATTTCTTGTTCATAATCATACTAATAATTTCATTTTTGCACTACGGCCAAAGATATTCATTTGTATCACCAGTTGGTCATGTTCATCTCAACACATGTTCATCTTTGCACTACTGCCCAAAGATATTCAACAACATGTCATCTTTGCACTATGGGCCAAAGATATTCATCAACAATTTATTTTTGCACTACAGGCCAAATATATTTATCAACAGTTCATATTTGCACTACAGACCAAATATATTATTATCTCAAAGAAATATATAATCATTTCAGAATTTATATAAAGAATAATTATAACCATGTTAATTCATTTCACCTTTGCACTTAAGCTAAAGATATTCAATTACAAATTCAATGGTCATGATTATACCAGTCAACAATTCAAATCACTACTGGCCAAAGAGAACCCATAGTTATGATCATACCAAAAATCTACCCATCTTTACACTCAAGTCAAAGAGAAATATCATCATTAGGGTTATAAAAATGTTATATATGATAATAAAAATAATATGATCAACATATAGTTTTAATCTCAAGAGTAATATTTATAAATCAACTATATTTTGGTTAGAAAAAGAAACCAATTTTGTCGTGAATAGTACCCGTGAATAGTAACTCGTGAATAGTAACCCCGACATGAAAAATGTAGAAATTCCACAATAAAATCCATACCAATATTTCGGTATAATGATATTGAAAGAATAATATTTCTTAAGTTTATAAACAATTTATTTTAATTGTTTACACTTTACTAAATAATGCATTTAATCATTCTAAAATGTCAAACTCATAAGATTTCATCACCAATAATCAAAACCCTCATCAAAAATTTGCATATACCTCATATAGGATTCTCAAGCCATAAAATCCTATTTCCCAATTTTCTTCCTTCACATAACATATTTAACTCATTTATTCATAACTAGTCCATTTTCATGAAAAATACCAAATCAGTTTCAAAAATATTTCTTTCCTGGGATTTAGCAGAATATAGTCCCATATTGAACATATATTTTTCTTAGAATTTTTAAAATTCATTTACTATTTTTTATATGGCCAAAACCGCCGAATATTTAGATATTTATCATAAATTGTACTTTTATCCAAAAATTTCGAAATTCACAGAGTACACTGATATTATAGAGATGTACTCCCAATAAAAATTTCATCAATTTTGGAGTTAACCACAAGGAGTTATAAGCGATTACTTTTAAAATAGTCTTTTCCCGTAAAATTCATAACTCTTAATCTATACATCCAAAAATCGTCATTTTTGGACACAATCAATAAAACTCATCAAAATATCATTTCAAATTTTTTCAGAATTTTCTGAAGGACGAAAGAAGTACGAACTGAAAAACATAATAACCCTTAAAATCCCTTACCTCAAGAGAGCAGTACTTCGGATGAAAAACCGGAGGAAACTTCTACTAAATAGCAACTCTCAAAGTATCTAAATACTCTCAAAAATATGCTTGATAATATAGAGAGAAAACTTATGTTTCTGGTGTGATTTTCAATTCTAACTTAAGCTTCTATTTATAGGAAAATGCTAGAACGCCAAAGGAGACTAAAATAATAAAATATATTTTTTTTCTTATTCATACGCATGCCATCCTTGAATTCCTAGGCAGCCATCTTGGAGGAATCTAGCAGCCCACATGTGTGTAATCCACCAACCAAAAGTGGGTTCCACACATAAATTAATAAAAATTATTTTTTTCGAAACTTCAATAATTCATAGAAAATAGCCCGGTTATCAGAAAAATACGAATTTTATATCCATTCTGACTGAAAATCGAATTCTCTACAACTTTGTAGCTTTGAGTTTTTCCAAATTCCAGACCAAAAATATCCGAAATCCACAAACGGATGATTTTAAACAGCGTTTCAACACCTTTTAAAATTCATAACAAATCATGCGTTAATTTTTAACGGTTCAAAATTTGTGGACATATACTCAACTCATATATGTATAACATATCTAAAAATCAAAACGATCCAACGGTCAGATTAAAATTATAACTCACGCAGTAAAGCTTTAAGAACACCGATTTGAGTTTTTAATACCTCCAATCCGATAAAATACTGATAAAATACCTCAACATTAATTCCTTCATTTATAACCACATAAATAAATCCATTATTTATATTCACATCAAATAAATATTTCATTATCATATAAATCAGTAATTAATTATTCACAAATAATATTACAGAATCACAATTATGACAACCAGGCCGTTCCCAGGAAAGAGGGGGCTTTCCAATAAGGATTTCTCCTTACTGGCGCGCAATTAGATGACCAAATCTCTCCTTGACAGAACTTTCTAGACATTGTCAATAATGCTATCTAATAATATTATTCAAATAATATAAATTATTGATCTGATAATGAGAAATACTGTGCAGTGACAATTATTGAAACAATAATAATATAAACTAACAATGCAGCAATTATTGAATCAATAAAATAAAATATTGAACATTAATTACTGTAACAATTATTGAGTAGTGCCTTTTTACGTAAGAATCAATAATTCAAAAATACTGTGTAATACCGTGTGCTACTGTGTAACAACGCGTATTACTTTATTTTATCAACCGGGTATTCCAACAGTGTTAACGGTAACGATTACGTCGTTATTTATAAAAACTTAATTTTGTCGTTTTCTTCATCCGACAGTTATTCTGTTATGGGGCCCACAAATGACTGCGTCGTCGTACGAATATTCTCCGACAGAAAGAATATTCCACGACCAAACGAATATTCCCCGACAATAATGAATATTTTATAACCACTTGTGTATTTTGAAAAAATTTCATATATCACCCTTAACTTTAATCTTTTATCAATTTAATCATTTACTGAATAGTAATTATAAGAAAAATTGAATACTTTTATTTCATAAAATTTGGGGTCTTACAGATATTGTCTAGACGGCAATATCTGTATTTAAACTCACAGTTTATATGTTGTAATAATAAAGTTGTAGTTATTTTTGTACCATGTATTTGGCGACTCAGAATGGGTTGGATGGAATGGACCTATTTTGGGGGCGTCACATACATCATTCAACTTTAAAACTCAATTCCTACATAAAAACACTAAAATGCATTAAAATGAACTAAAAACACTTTGACTTTGCAAAATAATCAAGCTAAGTGTACCCAAATCATACGTATAAAACTCATTCATCATGATATTCAATGTTCTCTATGATCTCTATCTAACTCTACGTTATTCAACCTGCTTTACGATCTTGGAGTAGATAGCTCTACGATGTGTGGCCGACTCTGTGATATTCAACATGTTTTACGATCTCTTAGTAGACTCTACGATTATTTGAACTTTATGATCTCGTAGTAAACTTTACAAACTTGACTATTATGCTCTATGATCATCTAATAAGCCTTACGATCGTCTAAACAACTTTATGATTGTTTAATCTCCCAGAGTCTCTACATTCAATGTACTTAATTAAATAAATCAACTTAACACGTTTGATCTTCTACTCTTAGTCTTTTTACATCAATTTTATTTTAAGTACTTCACAAAAACTACTAATTACAAATATACATTATCTCATCATCAAATCAAATATGCATTTGTCCTAATAGTCTGTAATTACATAATTATTAAACTGCAAACTATCAATGACAACTTTAAGGTAATTATGTGGTATGCAATTTTATTTCCTTTTAATAATGTAAGGATAAATTTATAATTTGTGCTTTTACTAACATGCTTTAGTCAAAAGCACAAATTTTCAACTTCAACTACAATTGTTTTTGAGATCAAAACTTTACTATTTAAAATTGTTTTAAGAGAGTTATCAAATCTAAAATATTTTTATTTTTAATTTAAAAATGCTTTTTGTCTACCCATAAACTGACTCTCAATCTAAAACTTTTGACATAATTTTATACTTGGTACTTTTATCAAAAAGTACTTTAACCAAATCACAAATTTGATTCTTTACTAAAATATTTTTGAACTAAATTTTTACTCTTTAAAAGTATTTTCAAAGAGTTTAAAAACGAAAATATTTTTATTTTTAATTTAAACATAATTGCTGAAAAGTCATGGGGATAATATTATTTTTTGTTGTTCGTTTTTATTATTGTTTTTGTTTTTATATCAGTGTATTTATTCCATTTTATATCTATAGTTTTGTTGGATTACACTCTCTTAATGATCTCTCTCTCCTAAAAAAGTGGTCTCGTCTCTTTCTCTCTCTTCCTATTGTTGTTTATAAATCCGCACCATTATTTCTCCGGAAGAAATTTCTTCTACTGATATCCTTATTCTCTCTTTGTATAATAATAATATGTGTTTGTATAGGTAAATTGGGCTTTATTTGTTCTATAACACTATATAGAAGAAGACACCTCTCTAGGGGTACGTTTTTTCATCAATTTCGATATCTTTTTGTGCAAATGTTCCCAATCGATATTTACTTCATCCGTATTGAATTTTGAATCTTATTTTTTAATGGGTCTCGATCTGATTTAGTTTTTGATTCGGAATTTTATTTTGTGTATGTATTGAATTGTGTGTTATTTGTTGAAGAATACGAATTTGATATTTGATTGTTTTGATCAGGTGATGTGTGCAAGTACCGATGAGTGCCTGTTGAGGCACTGATTTTGTAGGAATCCTCTGAATTATGATATCGAATTGGGGTTAGGGTAAATGTTTGTAATATTGGGTCATTTTTGTGTATATCATGGAACATTTGGTTTTTAGGTTTAGAAAAAAGGTGTTTATTTTGTTTGTTTGTTGGTTGGTTTGAAGTAGGGGCTTTTTGGTGATAATAATTCAGTGTGGTGCTGGTTGTGATGGTTTGTGGGGGGGCAAGGAGTAGTGGGTGAAAATGACAGATTTAAGACAGCAACTGCAGCAGAAGCCTGAGAGCACAGCTGATGCTCGTGTTGATTTTGAGCGCGGATTTGAGGAATTTATGCGGGGGCACTTGGATGAGTGTATGTCTTATGCGTCGTGTAGCTCTACTCGTAATACTGAGGACGAGGATGATGAGGGTGACCAGCTTGTGAGGAGGAGGAGAAGGTCGGATCTCGATGGGGATGATTTGGCCGAGTCTTCTGCTGCTAGGAGGCGCCACTCACGGATTTTGAGCAGGTGGGCAGCCAGACAAGCGCAGGAGATGATTACTACAATTGAGAGGAGGAATCGTGAATCGGAGTTGATGGCACTTGCTGGTTTACATACTGTTTCTATGCTTGATTCTTCGTTCTTGAGAGAGTCTCAGTCTCCAACGTCAAGGAGGCAGGGTAATGTGGACAGACCAAGCACCCAGGCATCATCCATTTTGCAGATGTGGAGGGAATTGGAGGATGAACACGTGCTGAATCGTGCCCGGGTAAGGGTCAGGGAAAGACTGAGGCAGCAGAGAAGTGTGGAGTCTAACACAAATGTTTCAACTACGAATATGTCTGAAAGCCGAGAAAGTGAAAACCGGGGTAGTTTGGAGGATGTTAGTGAAAGCGAGAACGATTATGGAACTTGGTCACATGATCAGATGGAAATACACAATGAGCGCCGTGATCATGACAGTTCTAGTCGTGAACAATCTCCTGATTTTGGTGAAGTTGAGAGGGAGAGGGTGAGGCATATTGTTCGGGGATGGATGGAGAGTGGCATCAGTGATCCTTCACCGAATGCTGCGCAGAGGAGTGATAGTCCAAGAGCAGAATGGCTAGGTGAAACTGAGCGTGAAAGAGTGAGGCTTGTGAGGGAGTGGGTTCAAATGACAAGTCAGCAAAGAGGAGCACGTAGTGGCCGGAGGGAGGAACAAGTTGCAACACATGGTACTCGAGTTGAGGGACCTCATGAAGGATCAATTACTGACCATGATGAAGGTCAGCCCGAGCATATTCGCAGGGACATGCTGAGGTTGCGTGGAAGACAAGCTGTACTTGATTTGCTTGTGAGGATTGAAAGGGAAAGACAGAGGGAACTTCAGGGTTTGATGGAGCATCGGGCTGTATCTGATTTTGCCCATCGCAGCCGCATCCAGGTTAGTTGCTTGACATTTGTCATGTTTATTTGACTTTGATGTTTACAGATACTAAAATTTTCCTGTTGTGCTAGAAATACTCGATATAAATTAGTGTCTTTGTGTTAGGTATTCGTAAAAAAGTTGACATTGAAATTCTAGTTTTATTTTTTGCAGTGCAAGTTATTTCTGAACTCTAAGTTGCAATATGGAATATGGCAAGTGGGCTTGTAACATTTCTAGTTAGACTAACTGACTAAGGGAGAAATAATGTTATTTTTTCCTAAAATTTTTACCCGTTTGATGTGTAGTGGAGGTTGAGCTAGGTAACCAACCTGAGTTCGTAACATCTTGGTACATTTTCACCAAGTAGTCACTTATCAACAAAAAAAATATATATAGAGAAGAAAATAAAGGAAAATAATATTTTACTTTTGAGTGACTAGGCAACATTCACCCGCAGAGTCGTCTGAGTTTTTCAATAATTTCTATATTCTGATCGGTAACCTGTTTGTCTTAAATGTGCGTGTTTGATTCATTGGTAATTTTTGTTGTTACTGAACCTTCATTTATACCATGACATGTTTTCTGAAAATATGTTTGAGGTCTTATCTGGAATTATAGGTTTATGTAGTAGGATTATAGCGATGCTCTAATATGGGGGTCAGATTTCAACCAGGGACCTTAGACCGATGCTTTATCTTTATATACAATATCTAAC
Source organism: Panax japonicus (assembly GCA_020205505.1). Classification (NCBI taxonomy): domain Eukaryota; kingdom Viridiplantae; phylum Streptophyta; class Magnoliopsida; order Apiales; family Araliaceae; genus Panax; species Panax japonicus. The sequence continues at coordinate 23,147 of JAINUV010000567.1, forward strand.
GGTAAGAAATGCGAAATGCTCTGAAATGTATTATGGGTTTCTATAGCATGTGGTGTATGTGAAATAATTACTCGTAAATTTAAAGTTGGGATTGAAATATCTTCATTTTCACAATGTACTTATTCCATATTAGCACTGTGACTTTCATGAAATAAAATCCTTTTAGTCCTGTGAATTATTTGTATACTTGAGTTTTGTTTTGTAGATGTTTTGGGCCAAATGTACAATCATAACTTGAAGTGTATACATATTTTTACAGTCATTACTCAGAGGCAGATTCTTGCGAAATGAAAGACCTGCAGAGGATGAGAGGCCGCCTTCGGTGGCTACAAGTGAATTAGTTCAGTTAAGGCAACGCCACACAGTCTCTGGTTTGAGGTATGAATATATTTAATCAAACCATGTATTAAGGGAATTTCAACATTTTTCCTTTTTGTAGCACTTTTCTCTTGCATAATGAGTGCCTCTGATAATTATTTCTGTGTTATAAAAGTCTTTTGACCATCCTAAAGACTCGAACCCTTAAACTTTTGATACTAAAAGACTCTCTGACTATTATATATAGCTCAAAAAATATATATATATAATGAAAGTAACATCAAATTAAACTTAGGAATAGCCGAAAAAAGCTTTCTAACTTAACCCATAGATACTGAGATTTTTAATCTTATTCTTCCTTGGGCTTCTCAGTCTCCATCACCTAGTCTCGCAGTCCTACCATTTCACGTGCATCAAATTAATCCCTTAGTTTAGTTTCCATTTGCTAACATTTGCCATTCTGGTGTCACCATATTGTTTGAACATATTTGTTCTGTTGTTATGATGGTATGAGGAAGTGAACCATCTGCCAGAATTTTTCAGTTATAAGTACAACATATCTAAAAAGAAAGCAATGTTTTATGGCTGAAATTGACATTAGTGCTAATCTAGTTGACATAAAGTTGCAATGTTCTCATTACAATGTGGGACTTTGAGCCTGGAAAATAAAAACACTTAAACAAGTGTCGTATAACCATTCTATAATAAAATTCTATCACATTGTCACTTGGGTTATATTTGACAATTGGGTCTGGGTTTAACTAAACATTCTGATTCGCTGGTTTTTTATTAAAAAAAATATCTTTTCTCCCTGTCTATGAATGAGTGAGTGTGTGCATGTGATGCTAAACCAGGGGGTGCGGGGTTGGTTAAATGGGTTAATTTATTTTCTGATGGTTTATTTGGGTGAAATGTAGATGTAATGAATTTTACCATATTAATCAATGATTAAATTATCTTCTAGCCCTAGGTTATTATTTTCCTCATAACTACCTCCTAGGTTTAGCTCAATTATGTAATAACTTTTATAAACATTTTTACTTTTGTGTAATAAATAATAATGTAGTGAAAGGTAGTGTGATACATAACCAATATATTGGACTTCTGCATGCTGCGCTGCGCTTATGTGTATTTGTTAAGACTTGTTTGTAGCATTGTGTTGTGATATGGAAAATGAGTTAAACATCAGGACATAACGAAGAGAATTAACTAAAATATCGATGTAGCAATTAAATAATGACATAAAAAGTTGTTTCTAAGAATGCATTTCAATTATGCTGGTTGTATATACATTAGTGCCAGATTGTTTTCAACATTCTTTGACAGCCAGTTTTTGGATGAAAATAAGGGATTCACGCTTCAGTCATTTCTAGAGGTGGTGTCAACTTTTACTAAGGAAGAAATTTAGAAAATTGTTAGCAAGAAATGGTTAAATGTTATTAGTGGTTCAGCAGTGGGATTTTAGCTCGTCCAGGTGATCCGTGTGAGAGATTTTCTTGGTACTTCTGTATAGAACCAAGCACAAACTCCATGTGGTAATTACTGATTTACTGATTAACTTATTGCTCTGGTAATGCTCAATCAGGCTCTACATAACCTTATTCACTACTCAACATTGACTTCAAGAATTACGTTTCCACGTTTCAATATTATAGGCAATAGTTTTAGTTAAACTACTGTATAGTTCAAAGTAGTGGTCAATCCATAGACATATTGACTGATATGGCTCCACAGCAGGACTTGCAAACAATAACTGTGACATTACTTTAGTGATGTAGGAGAAGCGCAAAATCACCCTCCTTAAGTTGAGATGTATAAAACTGATCCTAGGACTGATTCAAATATTTATTTTAGGCTTGGATCGGATTTTAAAGGCTAAAATGGTGGATAAGAATATTGGGTCTGCAAATTGTAATAGGTATGGATAGGATTGGGCCCGGCTCGTTTAAGTACTTAAACAATGAAGTTTCAGGACTGTTATGGGGAATGTGAATAAGGCTGTTTGATAAGGATGTTCAAGGTTTGTGAATCACTAATTGTTTTGGTTATAAAGTTGATTATCAGATTTGAGCAAGGTGTTAATTACATAAGAATTATTTCCCCATTTCACAAAAAGAGTTTTATTTGCTACATTTTTAAATTTTAAATATATATTTTTGTTTTGTGTTTACCCCTAATTTATTGAGTGTTAGTTTAGTATTATAGCATGATATTAAAATTGTGATGGTAAGCTTGGAAGACATTATGTCATTTTATATTACCATCAAAAGAAATGGGACTCTTTTTTAGGAACAAAAAAATTGAAAAATGAGACTTTTTTTTTGGAACTGAGGTAGTAATAAAGCAAGGAAGAATTATTAATCTAATAAATCACTCTCAGAATACCATAGGCATCTCATCTAGGGTTAGAATTGCTTCTCGCCTGTGTTACTCGGACTCGTCATTTTTGGCGGAGTACCCGTGTCGACACGACACGACACTGGTACGGTGCGGGATCCGTACGGGATACGGCCACAGAATCCGGATACAGCTGTTCATCGGAGAAGGAGAGACGAGAAAGGAGGAGGAAGAAGAAAGAGGAAAGAGGAAAGAGGAAAGACCGAAGGAAGAAAAAAGAGTTAGAACTTACCATCGTCGTCGCCTTTTTGGCTTTTTCTTTGTCGTCTTCTTTTTCTTCTTCTTCTATGCGCGATGTTCTTTGGTCGGGTTTGCGCGATGTTATTTGGTCGGGTGATGTTCTTTGGTCGGGTGATGTTCTTTGGTCAGGTTTGGTCTATTAATCAGATAATATCCTTGCAAAATTACAATTAGGTACCCCATAGTTTTTATAATTTTTTAATTTAGTCCCTCAGGTTTTCTGAAAGTTCAAAATAGCCCTTGAAAAATTACATATCGGTCCCTATACTTTTGTTTTCTTTCATTTTAGCCCCTAAAGTTTAAGTAGTTTCAATTCTTCCCCTATTTCTTTATATTTTTGCACTTCAACCCCTGAAGTTTCATGATAAATGCATGTCTATAAGAATTTGGACAGTATAAATATTATTATTAAAAAATCATAACATATCGTATCCCCGCACCCGTGTCTAAATTTAGATCTATATCCGCGTATCCTCTATTTTTTGACTTCACGTGTTCGACACTTAGATTCGTACCCGCATCCGACACCCGCACCCGAGTCCGAGTAACACAGCTTCTCGCAATCCAAAGCACATATGCTGGTAGAGTTTGTATTATTTCATCAATCATCATTAGAAATATAATTTAACTTATATGTACTTGCAGGCACCCTAAACCCATAAAACTTTCTAAACGTTAAATAAGAGAAGACCATGGGCCACTACTATGATCCATGTCCAGCCATGTATCACTTTCTAGGCTTTAAAACAATTAGAGAACTTATTACATTTTTAAAATATACATTGGAAAGGCTCCAAAAACCTAAAATACGATTAAGAAAGTTCTAATTTGACACCCCATTATCTAACGTGTTTCAAAATGGTGGCTTGAATCTTCAAAGCATCCTAGACCTAGTCATGCCTTTTGAATGTTTCTACTTGTCTCTACCACATATATTCATAATTGGTAATATTCTCATGGTGTGGTGGGGCTGTGTTACCAGCTAACAAAGCCATTACAATGTGCTATATCTTGATTAGGTCATGATATCGGCCTTAAGACTCAGCTACCATGCCAAAGTATCAGTATCGGACATGCCCAACTGTTTTTACTCTTGGCTTTTGTTAATTATTTGGTAATGCCCCTTCGTCTGATCCACTAATCCTTTGATTTTACTTCAGGCGGGTGTTTGGAATATATGACAGATCTGTTTTACTTTGCCTAGATCTGACTTTCCAACCTGAACTATAGTTATGTTGTTTCTTTAACTGATTTGTGTTCTTGAGAACGAACTTCCTTTTGATGGTTGTTGGTTGATGTAACCTTAATTACTCAGAAGATTTTTGATATACTTTTTCCGAAGACGTCTATATTCCTTTGGTTTGTAAGTTTTCCTTTCATTTTGTTTAAGATTTTTAAAAGTGTTGCCCAATAACTTGGTGATCTCTTTTCTCAACCAGGAACGGATTCCGTTCCAGATTAGAAAATATTGTTCGTGGTCAAGTAAGCAGCCATTCTGAAACCTCAGCTAACAATAACAACACTGATTATAGAAGTGATCAGACTCACACAAACCCTTCAGAGGAGGTTCAACATGAAAACAACGAGCAACCACAACTTAGGATTCTGGAAAGTGATATTCATCAGTCATCTAATAGAAATTTGGATGGCAACATAGCCGTCCAAAGTATAAATTTACAAGTTGTTGCTAGTCAAGGAGGTGACTGGCAGGAACAAGTAATTGAAGATGATAGAGAAAACTGGCAACAACCAACTTTCAATGAGTTCAATGAACGGAGAGTGGGTACAGCTGTAGATATGGATGGGAGTTGGCAGGAAAATCCAGTTACCAATTGGCCCCAGGAAACATCAGGAAATGATGGAGAAGTTGGTCAGGAGGGAACCCGTGAGGTTTGGCATGAGGATGCCTCTCAAGGAGCTACCGAAAATTGGTCTGAAGGACCACCATCTGATCCCCCAAGAATACGGCGTTCTGTTTCAGTTAGAAGAATTAACAGATTTCATCCTCCTGATGATGATAATGTCTACAGTATGGAACTCAGGGAACTTTTAAGCAGGTCTTAGACTTTTCTAAAAGGATATACCATCTCTGTTGTCATAGGTGTATGTGTTTGAGGTCTTTTGCTTTAAAATATTATTAAATGAGATTTTCTGCTGTCTGTAGGCGAAGTGTTTCTAATCTTCTGCGTAGTGGTTTTCGTGAGAGTCTGGACCAATTAATTCAGTCATATGTGGAAAGGCAGGATCGTGCTCCCATCGACTGGGATCTGCATAGAAACTTACCTACTACTGCTTCACCAGAGCGGGTTCAAGATCAGCAGAGGGATGAGCAGAACGGTGATCATCATGATGCTATTGGTAGACCTTCGCTGGTACTACCATCTCCTCCAGTGCCCCCACCACAGCCTATTTGGCATCAGGATTTGCATCATTCTAGCTGGTCTCGTCATACCATGCATCGCTCAGAACTTGTAAGTGATCTTCCTATAGCACTCTCAAAAGTATAAACTTACAAAGTGGTAGTGGTTTCCTTCCTACTTCCTGAGGACATTTTCTCTTCATTCGTGTCAGGCATAACATTACCCTCCTGATATTTTTTGGTTTGAAAAGGTTGTATTAGTGTACTATGGAAAATGAGCACCTCTGCTTTGTTTAACATATTATTTCTGGGTGCAGTTCATCTTTTATTTTGTTTCTTAATAAGTCACCATAGAGGACCTTTACCTCCATTCATGGTAGAGAATTTAGTGGACAATTAGCATGGTATGAATTATCATTTTTCTTTTAAACCATTCTCGAATTTTTTTTACCGGGATATGGAACATGATAATTCTGTTAATATTTGAGCACTATATTCTACTTTAATGTTCACTCAAAAATAACTGTCTTTGTGTTATCAAGCCATTCAAATCTGTCAGTTTAAAATGGGAGTTTTAGAGCATTTCAGACATGCAAGTGCCATAGGGGCTTGAGCCATACATGGGAATTTATCAGATTAATTATTCTGAGCACCTTTTACAGACCAATTTAAGTTCTTAGCGCCACGCTTGGTGAGAGAGCAATACTCAAACCTCCATGTCTCTTGATGTTAGACTCTATAACAACCTCGACCGAAAGGATCAACTTTTAATATCTTTTTTTCCTATGCCTTTATGTGTCGGCCAATACATATTTGTTTCTGCATTTTGAAAGTAACTCAATGGGTTGATGGTCATTTGGTAGGAGTGGGAGATGATCAATGATTTAAGAGCAGACATGACAAGGCTTCAGCAAGGTATGAGCCACATGCAGAGGATGTTGGAGGCTTGCATGGACATGCAACTGGAGCTGCAACGCTCGGTCAGACAGGAAGTCTCTGCTGCTCTGAATCGGTCAACTGGTGGACAAGGTCTAATTAGTAATTAAATACTAGTATCCTTGTTATATTGTTGTAAGGAACATATTATTATTTAATAGGATAGAAAGATAAAGCTCCTGCCTCTCCTTGATGATTTCAGATATTTTACCTTCTGTTTCATTTTCTTTCAAACCATAGTTACAAGTTATGATAACTTTGGCTATCCAGTTTAGTTTTAGAAATTGACTTAGAGTAATCATGATAAAGGAATAATATAATTACATATCTTGCAGGAGTGGTTGAGACTTCTGAGGATGGTTCTAAATGGGGTCATGTGAGGAAAGGAACATGTTGTGTTTGTTGTGATAACCAAATTGATTCTCTACTGTACAGGTATTACTGGTTACCCAATTATTTATGTATGCACAACTATATGTAATAATTATATATATATATATATATATATATATATATATTAAGTATATGTGTATTTTTTGTGTGTATATTTATATGCTGTGGCTGTGGCTGTGGCTGTGGCTGTGGCTGTGGCTGTGGCTGTGGCTGTGGCTGTGGCATGGGTATTCAATTAGATTGTAATTGTATGTAGGTGTCGTTGAGGGCACATTCATTTATATTTTACCATATGCATACACAAACTTCGAAACAAGAAATCAAAAATACTATCTTTTTTAATCTAATAAAAAAAAATCAAAAATGGTTCACTTGGAAACAAGAAATAGAAATGGCATGAACTTAATTCACACACAAGTCATTATAATTGGTAATTGTAATTTAAAAATGTCTGATATAAATTTGAAGATCTTTTATTATTTGATGTGTTTATTTTATACTTGTACCATGTTGTTGATGCTCTCTGGCCCTCTTTCTGTCATTATTTTCTTCAGATGCGGGCACATGTGTACTTGTTCAAAATGTGCAAATGAGTTGGTGCGAGGTGGAGGGAAATGTCCTTTGTGCCGGGCACCAATCGTTGAGGTGATCCGAGCTTACTCCATACTGTGAAAAGATAGGGTGACAATTAAGAAAAGATAATTATTTGAAACTGAGTGAGAGATTCAGGGGAAGTATTCTATGTTCCGATAGCTCTGAAGCTCCTAAGTTTCATCTATGTAAAGTGTTATAATCCCCACGTTGTTCCAGTTATACGTGGAAAGCTGGTGCATTGTATAATTGGAATTACAAATGGTGTTTTTTGATTATTTATTCATGCGTAAATAAAATTTCAGGACGGTTACTCTTTTTTTCTTCGTATTTTTGGTATTGGCAGTTGGTAGGGAACTCCAGTTACCATAGACAGAGACGAGCTTGGTTATTTATTTGTACTATTTTCGAAAGATAAAAGTAAATGATCGTGGTATAGAATTCTTCTTATTCTCTCCTTTCACCTAGTGGAATTTTCTATCTAGTATGCACAAAATGGAAAATGGGATTGTTGTAGCATATAATATTGCTTTTAAGAAATGGAAGGTTTTCGATAATCAAATGATACATGTCTATTTAAAGTTTTTTAATATGACTTTTAGTACATAGTTGTTGAATTTTTATTAGTATTTGGATGACGAGTACGATTAAAAGTTTTCATTTACCAACATTGATAGTGTTTTAGGTGTCTAGATCCTTGAAAATAATAGTACAAGTTAACAACCCATATATCTATGTATGGTTTCATTAGATTTGTATGCTAGTGTGATATGTAAACTCCTCAATTTGAAAAAGTAAGAAATTGCATCATTTTATTCTAGTTGGTCACTTTTAGTTTTTTATGGCATGCCATGATTCATTGTTTTATGCATTATTTCTAACATATCATTTTGTTATTTTTTATAGGAATATTTTATGTGTAGCAATACTCTTTTTAACGAGTTCGTTCTCGTTAGTGTTTTAAATATTAAAATACTACACAAAAATATACTAAATGGTTTCATTCAAATCAATCAAGGTGACAACCAAGTGGGCTATTTAAACAATAGAGTAATTTCATATATATATATATATATATATATATACACCACGGATCCAGTCCGGTCTCCCGGACTGGACTTAAAATACGGACCCCAAAAAAATTTTTTTTTTTTGCTTTTTTTTTTTTGAAACAACTAAAAAAAAAAAAAAAAAATTTATGGAACTGAAATTTTTCCATAATACAGTGTTTTGGGTGTGTTTTTAATACCTACCCCAACCAATGTATGTACAGTCTGCCCAGACTGTACAGACATATTTCGTTATAGGCATCCAAATCACGCCCAAAACACTGTATTATGGAAAAATTTCAATTCCATAATTTTTTTTTTTTTTTAGTTGTTTCAAAAAAAAAAAAAAAAAAAAAAAAAAAAAAAGGTCCGGATTTTATAAAATCCGGGAGTCCGGACCTGATCCGGACTCTATATATATATATATATATATATGAGTCCGGATCTTAAGTTCACCCCTTATTCAACTCATTCGAACTCACCCTCCTTTAGCGAAGGACCCGACGACGGTTCAGTCATACAACCGTCGTCTATACTTTTAGCGACGCTATATGTTGTCCGTCGCTAAAAGTATAGACGACGGTTGTATGATTGAACTGTCGCCGGGTCCGTCGCTAAAAGGGGGTTAGCTCGGGTGAGTTGAATAAGGGGTGAGACCGTATATATTTAATATTTTATAGAATTGAAATTTTTTCATAATACAGGTCTGTACAGACTTGTATTGTTATATGTATCAAAATCACACCCAAAACACTGTATTATGAAAAAAATTCAGTTCCATAAAATATTAAAAAAAATTTAGTTTTAAAAAAAAAACAAAAAAAGAAAAAAAAATCCCTCATTTTAAGAAAGTAAGGGCTCCCTTACCTAATCCTCTCTCTCTCTCTCTCTATATATATATATATATATATAGAGTCCGGAAAGTCCGTATTTTAACAAAGTAAGGGAGCCCTCACCTGATCAGTTCTATATATATATACACAACACGGATCCTGTCTGGACTCTCGGACAGGTCCAAAATTTGGACCCTGAATTTTTTTTTTTTGTAGAACTACAAAAAAAAATAATAATAATTATGGAACTGAAATTTTTCCATAATATAATATTTTGGGCGTGTTTTGGATACCTATACCAAAAAATGTATGTACAGTCTGCACAGACTGTACAGACATATTTTGATATATGTATCCAAATTACATCCAAAACACTGTATTATGTAAAAATTCAAGTTCCATAATTTTTTTTTAGTTGTATAAAAAAAATAAAAGCAAAAAAAAAATAAAAAAAAATCCGGACGCTACTAAAATGCGGGTGTCCGGACCGGAACCGGACTCTATATATATATATATATATATAACAATAGTTGTTTATGGATTGTTAATTTTTGTTCAAAATCAATACATGACATAAGTAAGAATGACTGAAGGAGAAAAGATGACCACGATTTAATGATCTGATTAATTTATTTTAATTTTTTTATAAAATTAACTAATAAAAAAATGGCACTCGATGTCATACATAACCCCAACAACTTTTTACAAGCAATCTCAAAAGTCATTGCCCAACAACAATATACATTTTGCATATTCTACTCAAAATTGTAATCGTATCAATGGTGAAAATGTGGTGTTTATATTTTGGTGGGGTGGGGTGGGGTGGGGTGGGGTGGCGGGTACTGAGGACCAACAGAAGTAACAGATCTATATACAAATCCATTAAAACCAGGTCCTCCGTTCAGTTGCTGCCTTCAGCTTCATTACAAGTTGTTCACGCTGAGCTTCCACCTCTGCATATTTGAGACTCATGTGAAGGTAGCGCTCACGAATTTCTATCAACTCGGTTTCTAGTAAATGCACTTTGTGTTCATTCTCTCCTCCTTTGCTGGTTGCTTTAACTTCAGGTTTAAGTTTCTTGGTACCATTTGAATGACCAAGTGGACCCTCAGACAGCATACTGCAAACATACCATCATAACAACTCAAGAACCATGAAGTACTTGTAGTTAAGTTCTAGAGTTAGAATAGATTTTGATCTTTACAGTTAAAATCATAGACCTTGTTGGCACTGCATGTACTTGAGCATAAACAAGATGGGCATAGCATATAACATCAATTTTCATTTTGGAAGGACACACGAAGGATCAATTTTCAGGGAACAAATAATTGAGCAGCTCGTACAAAAATACATTCATAAAAAATACATTGAAGCAGAAATAATAATATGTTTGGGTGAAACTGTTGATGAATTCGTTTTCATTTTAAGACCACACTCAACTTCATCTATACGCTAAATGGATTATATTGGTATGCTGGACCAAAGTTATGTGTTTTGCTGGCCTGATTGTCAATCTAAAGAGATGCTAAAAGTACAAACTACAAATCATAAAAGTGGTAAGATTTCAACAGGAGTCACTAACGGCCAGCTGTAGTTTATTTATTTTAGTTCAATTCAGACTATTGAATAATCTATCCAATATAACTCCAAACAAGAAAGTTTATTCTTTTTGTTGAGAAAGCATGAAACTGCAAGCAAAGGATGAAGAAACTGAAAAAAACTTCCTGTTGAGGTTTCAGAATTTATTACTTGGAAAAATTATCTTTAGGACATGAGACCGACTCAAATTCAAACAAAGAAATTTATAGAACAAGAACATATTCCTTTTTTACTCACCTCTTTAGCTGAGCTTTATACATATCATTCGCCTCCAAGGCCTCAGCAAGTTCATTTTCAAGAAATTGGATCCTTGAAATAATATCCATTTCCGTATTAGTATTATGACTAGATTGTTTATTGTTAACCTGAAAGGAAAAGGAACAGCAAGTTATGCAATGGTTAAATTCAGAAGGATTCTTATAAGAGAGAATGCTATTTCAAAAAGAAAAATTATCTTCTAAAAATATTCATCAAGTGAAAAAAGATGATGCACTGAATGAGTTTTAAAAACAACCTCTATGTGGTGGGCTACACCTTCACTGTCTTCACCTTTCGAAAACTGTTGTAACTTATCAGTCATAGATGGCATACTTTGATCCTTGCTCAGGTGATTAGTTTTATTCTCTTCCGCCTGCAACTTAAGAAACTAATGTTACAAACCAACTACTATTTAGTTATACTAAAATCAAATGATAAGAAACAAGAAAGCATCAGGCAAACCTTTGAAGGCATTAATTCTTCATGGGCAGTATTTGTATCATTTAATCTGGACAAATGATTATTTATGGAGTTTATTCCATTCTTTTGCTTCAGTTCCTCTTCAAGGGCTTGAACTTTCTCAATGCATTCTTCTTTCTCCTCTTCAAGACATTTTATTCTCCACTGTAATCGGCTATTTGTCGTTTTGATTTGTTCAAGCTCATTTTTGAGCTCAGCATCCTGTGCGCAGAATGCTTCTCTAGCAGTAAGATCTCCCTCCAGCAGCAGAATCTTTTCTTCTAGAGCAACACTAATGCGTCTGCAATCCTCTAATTCAGACACTGTCTTTTTCATGCTAGAGATTTTCTCAACTAATAGAATTCTCTCACCCTTCAACTCTTTATAGTCCCCTGATACCAACTGCAATGAAGCTTCCAGCCTCTGATTCTCAAATTTCATTTCATTGAGTGAGCTCTTAAGACTTAGAACTTCATCTTGCAAAGGTGAGATTTTCTGCAGTTGAATTTTAAGGCTGGAAGTTTCTTCCACTAATTGTTGTTTTTCAAAATCAGTTTTCTTCAGTTCCAATTCAAGCTCATCAACAATGCCTTTGAGTTTTTCTTCATTACATCTGACATTTTGCAACAACTCCTGTAGCTTTTCATGGTTTTGTCTGGAAAGAGCAAGTTCCCCCATCAGATGTAGAACCTTTGAATCACATTCCATCTGGACTGTATCAAGCTTCTTCTCGGACAATTCTAATTTTCCGCTGATTTCTTGAAGAGCTGCTTCTAGCTTCACATTGCCTGCATGTAAATTACGCATTTCAAAGACAGCTTCTGAAACCCTTCTCTCCCTTTCATCATGAGATGCAGATATCTGACTACTGAGGTGTGCCACCTCTTGTTGAAGGTTCTCAACTTCAGCTGCCTTCTCCAAGTACATCTTATTCAACAAGCTCACTCCCATATCAAGTTTCTCTTTATGCTCGTTGTCCAGAACATGGATAGTATCAAGTTCTAAACCTAGAGTTTTCTCTTTTAAGGCAACATCAGTCAGAATTGAGGAAAACTTTGCTTCTAAAGCTTCAATCTTCTTTGAACACCCAAAGAACCTATGTTGTGATTCCCTTAGTTCTGCTTCCAACAAGCTGCAGTGCTTCTGCAATTCTAATCTCTGTTGCCTTAGCTCTGCATTTGATTTTTGAAGGGAACTACATTCTTTGATAAGACTTTCTGCTGTAGCCTGTAATGTTGGATTTGATTTTTTCATAAGCTCACTTTCTTCTTGTGCTTCTAACCACCGCCTTTCCATGTCTTGCAACTTGTTTCTCATATCAACTTTTTGTGCCTCCGCTTCGTTTACTAATCTGCTGATTTCATCCTGAAGATTCATAATATGAGTTTCTGAATGTTGAGTTTCCAAAAAGCTAGACTCCCTTGCATCAGTCATATATCTTAGTTGAGCTTCTAAGCCAGATATGAGTTCTGATAATTGTACATTTTCTTCTTCCAATTTGGACATGTTGAGTTCTAATTCATGTATGCAGCTTTCTAGCTCCAGCGATTTCCTTTCAAGAAGCTTGTTGGCTGAAATATGGGATTCTGTAATACTTCTGAGCATCACCATATCATTCCTCAACATATTCAAACGTTCAAAGGCAATACTACCTTCTCTTTGCATACCTTCCATACTTCCCTCCATCTGGCTATTTAACTTTTGAAGATCAGAAATTTGAGTTTTCAAGTCCCTTTGTATCAACCTTAGAGCCTCCATCTCTTCTTCCTTCAGCAAACAGTCTGCCTTAAGCTCTTCTATCTCGGATGTTTTTGCCAGAAGTTCCTTCCCCAGATCTTCAACCCTGGATTCCAATTCTTTATTAAAATTCTCAAGTCCTTGACTAGAAGACCAAAGGAAATTCTCCTGCTTTTCTGCTATGATATGATATTTTTGGAGTTCACCGTCAAGATAACAAGCTTTATCCTTAAAAGCTTGCAACTGGAGCTCCAGGTGGTTACACTTAATTTCAAGAACATTACACCGAATCTGTAAATTGTCATCGCCAACTCCTTGAAGAATGATTTCTTTCTTCTTCATCTCCTCTTTGAGCTTCCATATTTGTGATTCAAGTTTGCTTTCCACAGATCCAAATGCACTGCGAAAATCATCTGCTTGGCTCCCATGTGATGAAAACTTTAAAGAGGCACCACTACTTGAAACATCCTTTCCAAAATCTTTCATCTTAAGTAGAAGTTCCAGGTTTTCATCTGTGAGTTCACTGAAGTCTCTCTCCAGCTCCTGAACCTTTTCCTTCAAATATTCAATTTCTTTAATTAGATAAAGATTGCCTCTCGTCTCAAAATCTGTTATCTTTGACTCTTGACCAATCTGAACTTTGGACAACTCTGCTTCCAAATAGACGGAGGAACATTCCGAATTCTTCTGTAATTTATGTAACTCTTGCAGCTGGAGCTCTACGCTTGATTTGTTCTCCTGCTCGATTGGTTTGTGAATATCTGTTATCAGGTGTGCCCTTTTACTACCTTTCAAGTCTGAATCACAATAGGCCTTTCTCATTTTTCCCATTGAAACTTGATCAATAATATTTTCTCCTTCATCATCCTCATGTCCATTACACTTAATTCCTGTGCCTTCATATTTTGAATTTAGCGTCAAAAGGTTCTCAATTTCCATTTTCTGTTTCTCAGTGGTCTCCTCCATTTCCTGAAGAACAGAAACTAGCTCAAGGTTTGATTCTTGAGTTTTCTTTAACTGCAGAGCCAAATTACCATATGATTCTCTCTGAAACCTTATCTCATCTTCCAATTCCTTTTGAATATTATCCTTGTCTAAGGCATGAAGCCTCATATTTTCAATGTCTTCGTTTTTTTCCATTGATTTCTCTTTCAGGTGTTCGATTTCTTGTTTCAAACCATCACATTCTGTTTGTGATGCAGAAAGCTCCATATCCAGGTTTGCCAGGTGTTTGCCTTGGTCATTGAATTCTTTCCTCAAAGAATCAAGATCTAGCATTAATTTCCGAGCATTTCTTTCCCACATCATAGCTTCTGCCTTAAGTTCTTCAGTATTGAGAAAGGTTTGCGAAGAATCAGCATTCCGTAGAGGTGATGTTGCAATACTATGTGACAAGCTTCCTAAGTCTTCTTTCTGACAATAAAAATTCTTTCCTGAACCTGAAATTCCTGAATTATAAGGAGAAAGATTTGATGTAGGAGATTCGAAGACATGATAAGATCCATAAGATGCACTATTTTGGGAGCCAGTTGAATCTTGTCTCCAGATCACATTTTTCACAACACCACTTAAGTTACTTTGTGGGGAAAAACTTTCTCTGCCTAAGGAATCCTCAGAGTCAAAGCTAGGATGTGAACCCAATGCAGAGAAACTTGTCTCCTATTTCAACAAGAAAACAAGTGTTAGCTACATGAGGGAAGCCCAAAGACCAAGGAGTATAATTATTCAAAGTGTGTTGGAAGAGCATATGCGGAAACAATACCAGACACCTCCTTAACATATAACTTCAATATCAAAAAGCAGTGTAGTGTAAAGCAAGAGTTATATATTACACTGTATAGTTGCTCCTATAATGTAGCTTACTAAACTGTACAAATGTACTAATTGCCAACCATGGTTAAAAAATGGAAAAGTAAATTTCCTTGGGCAGGGGACTACATAAGAAAGTTCTCTATTAACATTGCCACAATAGAAACAAGCAAGTTGTGATTGGCCCCCATGGGAACACAAGTCATGGTCTGTGTTCCAAATGCCAGTTCTCACATATTAACTGAAACATTTTCCTTCTGAAGTCTATACCTTAAAAAGATCTAGAACGGTTTGACAGCGGATTTATTATAATCTAAATATGCCAACTGAGAGGCTCGGGGGGGCCGTAGTTTCCCCAAATTTCCTGGAAGATATTTTTTTTCTGATTATTCAGAATAATAATAATAATAATAAAAGGTTAACTCCATGATTAAGTTGTCAATTTTTTTTTCTTAATACAAGATGGACCCAACATAAAAGTTCTTATATTTATAATTTCCCCAACTTCTCATAATTTATAACAGTAACCTTGTCATCACGATTTCTATAGAACCAAATATCACTAAGTTCTCCTAATGTGCCCATTAAGCAGATATTCAGATATTACCAAGTGCACCAAGAAACTTCTACCAAAAAGTAAAGCAAAGATTCAAGCATACAATATATCTGTGAAGCATAAAACCTAACTTTCTAATAAAAACTAGGACATTGGCATCACAAGGACACATTGAAGTTTATGTTAGTGGTAGTTATATGAAAAAGTTTTGTATGATACGTGAGCCTAATAATCTGCACCTTGGAATGAAAATTTGTAGTCAATGAATCATAAGTCAATTGTTACCCATGCTATTTCGATATAGGCACAGCAAGGTCATGATACAGAATAGTGTTCAATTTGTATAGATTTTAGGCACATAACCCCACCCCGAGTTAGGATTTTCATACGGGCTTGCGCCCGCGTCTCCATGACCATTTTATTGGCTTGACAAATTGGAGCTGGTGGTATTCGAACCCAAGACGTCCGAGTCTACGGCTTGTCCCGGGATCTCATTTGAACCACTGCGCCAACTGTCGGGGTTAATGAATCTATACCTCCAATATTAAGCCCTTGGCTAAAACTCTAGTGTTTTTCTTTCGCTAGTAACATGGTGAAACTTATCGTATACAATAGAAACTTTTTGATAATTTCTATTAATTGTTCATAAATATACATACACATACTACGAAAAAAGGAATATCATTTTCACAAGATCTTTGGATAGTTCCACAAGTTCTATCTCACATGAATAATAAGTGGGTCCCGCACTCATGCGAGAGAGAGAGAGTGAGAGAGAGAAGCTTGTGAAGCTATAAAAATGGCTTGAGAAAATAGCAATTCCCACTATATACGCCAAAGATCCATAGGCAAAGTTGGCTATAAAGTGTTAAGTGACCAACCTATCTTACACCATCCATTCTCAAATTCAATGGACACAATTTTAAAAAAGAAAGGAGTTGTATGCCCCTCAAAATAAACTTGTATCTCTCCGTCTTCACCATAATGGTGAGGAGCATAATAGTGCTCAGTGTCGATGGTTGATTTTTTTTATGGAATTGTTATTTCCACCAGAGAAATTTGATATTTCCACAAGTTCATACTCATACCAATATGTCTTGTGTATATATACATACACACACACACACACACACACACACACACACAGAGAGAGAGAGCATACCAACATCTATCATTAGTTGTTCACATGTTGGACAGTCTCTATAAAGTGTAGGGCTTGACAAAGATAAAGAACTTTTATACTATAAATACATCAAATATTGTTTCTTTGATAGAACCCAATTCTCTGGAATGTCCGTGCCCACAGGTGAGTGAGGTGGACATGTCTCCCACTTAGAAACGTTAGTGCTTCGAAATTTTGGCATATTAAACAGCCTAATTTAATGATTCTATTTTCTTCACATGATAGTAATAAAAAAAATATATTAATCATTCATAATAAAGAAAAAATTATAAATATTAAAATATATATACTACTACTATTAATGACATAAAGCAATAAAATTCTCTTCAACCAAAAAGCGAAAACTAAAGAAAAATTATATAGAATAAGGACAAAAACAGTAAGGGTGGGAGACCTAATTTTGCCCCCAGCCAGAAAGGAAAAATAAGTACACTTCATGGAACTACCATTGAGAGCATGCTAAAGATATAGTAGATTCATCAACTTATTACTGGATTTCCAACTTTCAGAGTCCCAGACAGGCCTGAAACAAAGTCAGGTGTCCCTTGCATTTGAAACAGAAACATAAAAAAGAGAAAGACATGTTATACTTCCTAAACAAATTAGCCTGAAATAACCAGGACCATTCAGGTAAAAAAGATTAAAAAGATAGGAAAGAAAGATTATGCCTTAGCACATAGTCGAAAGCAGAAATAAGTCTAGTTAGATGCGACAGGATGACAATAAACCTCATAATGAGAGAGTTAGATTGAAATACCCTGCTACCATGTTCTCCTGGATGAGTTAGGTTACTAGAGGAAGACCCGAAACTCTTGGAGAATGTATGATTGGACACATCTGATCTGTTATCTATGTCATCATTATCTGTGTTTACATCAGTAAATGAATTCAAGGCTTCATTCCTGAAAACATGCAGGAAATGTACAAACCTCAGTTCCTAGATAAAAGAAAATTGAAATAATAGATAATGCTAAGTATCATGTTGATGGACAAACCTCAGTTTTGTTCTTGGTGCTACGCACTGAACTTCAACCTAAAGAGAGATTGTATAGCAGGTGAAAGTTCACATATGAGAAGTACTCAAACAAACAAAACATCATCAAGCAAATAGACAGCTAACAAATAAACAGTACGATCACATGGAACAATAGTGTAAATAGTGATAATGAAAAATTTAGGTGTAGCCTTAGTAATATCATCTCAAGTAAATAGATGAACACTTGAGTTATTGAAGTTCAACTTGAAGTTAACAAATTCTTTTCAACAAACAAACTATCCTATATTTACAAATGATTGTGGCATTTGTAAAATATATTATTACTATGTAGTATTGTCCAATAACTCTTAGCAACTATATCCATTATATAGTCAGTGGGGAATTAGATCTTCAGTGGAATAAGTTTGATTTGAATTTGCAATGCTTTTCTTTCTTGGAGAGGGAGAGAGATTTTAGGAGAAACCAAGACAAAGACCGACTCGTTGCAATAAAGAAACAAATCTCATAAAACTTTGCGCGTCTGATGTATACCAACCTATATGGAAATAATAAGAAAAGGTTAGCTCTATCCTTGTCATATGATGTGGACAATTAGTTACCAGACCTGGACTGAGCTTAAGCTAAAGTTAAATTGATTTGATGAGTAATAGAAGTGAAAAGTTGCATTTCCAACAACAAGGTTTGTGCACCTGACCTGGAATTGACCTAGAAATTTTAAGCAAGAAAGTACTCCTTTTGTAGGTGGAGTGGTGGACAAGAATACCAGTGAGTTATAGCATGCTAGTTTTTCCATGTTAACTTACATAAAAAAGATCAAGAGCAAAATGCAAAAGTCCCCAACAAAGAGTTTTACAAATCAAAAAATGTCATTGAAAATGGATTTGATGTCTATGAAACAGATTTGAGAATCATATGATTGTCGATTGTAGGAATTGGACCATAAC
This sequence comes from Panax japonicus, assembly GCA_020205505.1. NCBI lineage: Eukaryota > Viridiplantae > Streptophyta > Magnoliopsida > Apiales > Araliaceae > Panax > Panax japonicus. The sequence goes on from JAINUV010000567.1 coordinate 41,805, forward strand.
GGAATTTCGGTGCATGCACCGAGTTTCATCCTAGCTATGAGGATTTGCATAAGCAGATACTACCCATATTTTAGCCAACTTATCACACACGGGGAACATGACGAGGTTGTAATTTAGTGGCCACAAGAACTAGCTATAAGGAGATGGTCATATGGGTTTATTCTAATTATACAAAGCACATGCATGGTTACAAAAGAAGTCTTATAATCTTGGGTCGCACAGAAATACTCCTGAATACTATAAATTCATAAATAAAGAGAGAATGGGAAAAGAGAATGTGACATCTCACCCTTAAAGAGGGAAAAACTTAAGAAACATGTCACCCTTTGACTAGCTATCAAATGCTCCTACACTCACATTAATACATACCCCATCATTACATCATTGCAACAGAAAGTTACAATAATAAACAGAGGGTTAATTCAGATGAAGAAGTCGATCAAAGTTCAATTGAAATTATCTGGAATGAATAAGATTCAATTCCTCGTAACTGATTGTAAAAGAAATTAAGAACAATACCAGAGGCTATTACATACTGGTATATCAGGAGAAACAAGTCACTTGAGTGCGTCAAAAGTTATATGAATATCCGTTTGGAGCTAGGAATGCGTTTGTTGAAAGTGTATATAAAATGGAGCTTAGCGAATATGAGCTTGCCCACTGTCCATTCAGTTCACAATTTTACATTCTTAACAGAATATAATTTTTATCACCAAGATACACTAATAATGTGATCCACAATAGCAATTAATAAAAATTTCTGGAGGCATTGAAGATGACTCACTTGTACAATCGTCCCATGGTTGCATTTCTGCAAAGGTAATGAAACATGAGCAGAAACTTTTGAACTCATGTGACCAGCCATATTGATTGTAGCCTCTCCAAGGATACTGGATCTAGCTGATCCCTACCATAAGCTTGCCATTAGAGGGCAAGTAGAGAGAGAGAGAAATAATTTTTTGTAGACAGGTTAAATTGTCAGGCTAAAAGAGATAACAAGACATCTAATTAATATAAATAGGTATCAGACCATGGTAACAAGAAGTTTGAAGAGACATTGCTCAAGATCTTTTGAAGCATCATCTCGTGAAATCCAAATTGACTCTGACAAAGTCTCAGTCCAACGACAGTTTCCATTCCGCACCAATGCTTTCCCTGATTTGCTTATAGTTTTCCCTGTTTTTGCAGAGATAAGAGACAAAGAAAGCTTATCCCATCCTTTAGGTACCTGAAAGTGAAAATTTGAAGTGAACAAAACGCAAACCAGAAGTACTCAGAGAAATAAGAAAGCTTTTAAAAAATAATAAGTATTAACCACTTGGCAACAATTCTGGGGCAAAGGGAAAAAATAATTAAGCAGCTTAAGCCAGTCTATAACTAGAAATCTATCTATAAATTCCTTCAATTATTTACAGCCAATTCTTTAATAGTTAATAATCATAGAAGCTGAAATTATTTTAATTTATATAAGTACTACTTTGTTTTTCTATTCATCTACTTGAGCAAAAAGATTCCGATATTCAAATATCCTACCATACAAAAAATGACCATGCATACATATGCTTAACAAAAGATTCCTATATTCATATAATTAGTTCTGCACAATGCCCTCATATTATGTTTAAGTCGTGTGGTTGCTTCAGAATTCAGATCCCATGATGGGCATAAGACAACCATTAGTAATCGTTTGAGAGAGATGAAGATTTTTTTATTTAATAAAAGAAAAAAATTTATTAATAGAAAAAAAAATATACAGCAAGTGGGGGAACAAAAAGTTCACCCTCAGCAGACTAGAAAAACAAAAACAAAAACAAAAGAGCACTTAAAAAAAAGTGCAGCCAGTAAATTAGTCACCAAGATGCTTCTAAAAGCCTCCATAGCAGAAGCCCAAAAGATGCAAGAAAAATAACCCTTTCATTAATAGCTTAAAAGATAAGAGAGATGAAGAATATTAAACCAAAACGTATGCAATTTTTTAGCCATTTCCCAATGTTCTTCAACTTGGTCATCAGAAGATCCTATTGGTTAAGTCACAAACCTTATCTATACAGATAAGGGAGTCTGTGTAATATAGATGTGGGCTACTAATCTTAGCAAGTGGTTCCAGCAGTAAAACTATTCAGCAAGTTGCTAAGGAGGATCAAGACCCTTAGTTTACTTTGACAAATGGCTTGAGAAATCTCCACTGATGTAGCTGTTTTGTGCTATCCGTATGGATATTCATCCTAGTTAAAGTTTTCTGATTCTCAATTATTTGATGTTCACTTTCGTTGCCCTCCCCTTCTCTCTCAAACTATGCCGATCAAATGCAAGGTACTTCTTTTAAGGATGACTTTGAAGTAAAAGGCAGCTGCCTAGTCCAATAATGTGACCATTTTTCCTAGAAAAGATTATCGGTCTAATATTCCCATATAGATTGCAAGACATTGGTAGAATCTTCAATATCAACAAGGGTGCAAGCCGTTTCAAATTTCTTCCTAGATGAATACCATGATCAATGATCAAATTAACAATTAGAGTTGGATATTCTAAAGGCCTATGCTTACCAAAAAGAAACAAGACCAACTTCGCTGTTACCAATTACAAGACCATCCATGAATTTGAAGATGTAACATCATAGGCGGAGCATATGAAGGTGCACTGAGGGGGAAGGGGGACTTGGCATCTCCGAGTTCAATTGCAATATCTTATTTGTATAAACCACAATCTTCAAACTCCTTACTCCTACAAACCCAAGAAATTTACGATACATTTGAACACGCTTCACCATAAGTCAAGATTCTCAATGTTTCACCTAATTAATATTATTGGTTGCTGCTACATGTAATTAACAAATTATTATGAGCTTTACAAAACTCTCCTAAATGATTAGAAGGCTATTTGTTCGTATGAGCACTAATTATGACAATTACAGTTAAGTGGTACTGGAGTGGATGCATATGACATATCTATCAAAGATCCAACTAGAAGCTAAAGAAAAATCCAATCCCTTAGCAAGTATTCAACCCAAATGAACCTAACAGTTATTGTTTTTAATAAATTTTGTCTAACTATTTCTTTCTTGTGGGTTGGTATTTTCTTATCAAACCTCTTGTTATTAGCCAGTAAATATTTTCTTACTAACTATTCTTAAATTCATTAGTTGCTCAGCTCCATCTGTTAAAATTGAACACAAACCAATACCAATACCGTGATCCAACTCCCAGTAATTACTACGATTTAATATCATTTATATTTTAACTGCATCACAATAACAATTCTGATTAATAAGTCGCTAATAACATAACTCTCCCTTATTGAAAAATCCGTTTCATTTCATACACCACAGCATTTGGTGCTTCTAAGAGTTTAAAATTATTAAATAGTTAAACAAACAAACACCCAAAAGTAAAAAATTTAAAAAAAATAAAAAACAAAAAGACCCCATTACAAAATGCGGTGAGTAATTTAAAAACGAATATAATAAAATAGTAATAGACTATTTAGCCTTGATAATCAGACAATCAAATTAATCCATATTGTCTCAAAACGGTACAGATATTACTACATAATGTATATAAAATCTGTATATCACAATAAAATAAAACTTAAAATTAAAATTTCAACTCATTTAACAAGGAAATAAAACTGAAAAAAATTCAGAAAATGTGGAAAAAAATCAATGAAATGTGAAATGGAGAGAAAAACCTGAAAAGCCTCAATGTTGGAAAATTTGAAGTCGATTCTCTCATCATCAGATTTATGATCAGATGAGGAGGATTTGTGTCTATGCAATTTGAACATTTTCTGCTTAATCATCTCCCTGCCTGCTTCATTCAATTTCTTAATTTTTCTTCAATGGCTGTTACAGTGAAATACATTACACATTAATATATATATATATAGATATATAGAGAGAAATTGAGTGTACGTATTTAAGAGCTATAGAGAGAAATAAAGAACGTGAAGATGGGAGAGGAGAGAAAAAGAGCGTTAGCTGAATAGTTGTAGTGTTGTGTAGTAGTAGTAGTAGTAACAAGTAGAATAGAGGCGGATAGTAGTAGTCATTCAGATTCCGAGAGAAATGGGTTGGGAATTCCACAAAAAATTTCTCTTTTCCCAATCTTAAAAGGATATTAATATTGTCCAACTAAAAATAATGTAAACAGAATATATATATATATATATACTAGCTGGGTCCCGTGACTCCGGCACTGTATGGGCAGTGAGATTTATCTCAAACTTAAAATGGCCCAGATAATTTATTAAGTGAGCGGGAAATTCAAAATTATTATTAGATAGATTAGATAGATGTATTTTATTAGATAGATTTATGGACGGTGGGATTTATCTCAAACTTTGGACGGCCCAGATGATTTATTGAGTGAGCGGAAAATTCAAAATCATTTGTATTTTATTAGATAGATACAGAAAGGATCAAGAGCATAATTCTTAAATAGCATAATGCCTTAAGTAGCATAATTTCATCAAAACGACGTCGTTTTAATGGGACGCGGTGACATTTTTGTAAATACCATGCCACCGCGTATTTACAAAAATGCCACCGCGTCCCATTAAAACGACGTCGTTTTGATGAAATTATGCTACTTAAGGCATTATGCTATTTAAGAATTATGCTCTTGATCCTTTCTCATATACGGAAAGCTTCAAGAGCATAATTCTTAAATAGCATAATGCCTTAAATAGCATAATTTTATCAAAACGACGTAGTTTTATAAGGACGCGGTGGCATTTTTGTAAATACGCAGTGGCATGGTATTTACAAAAATGCCACCGCGTCCTTATAAAACTACGTTGTTTTGATAAAATTATGCTATTTAAGAATTATGCTCTTGAAGCTTCCCGTATACGGTAAGGATCAAGAGCACTCTCCTTAAATAGCATACCGTCTTAAATAGCATATTTTTATCAAAACGATGTCGTTTTCATGGGACGCGGTGGCATTTTTGTAAATACAATGCCACCGCGTATTTACAAAAATGTCACCGCGTCCCATGAAAACGACGTCGTTTTCATAAAAGTATGCTATTTAAGGCGGTATGCTATTTAAGGCGGTATGCTATTTAAGGAGTATGCTCTTGATCCTCACTGTATATATAATTGTATTTATAAAAATGTCACCGCGTCCCATGAAAACGACGTCGTTTTGATAAAAGTATGCTATTTAAGACGGTATGTTATTTAAGGAGAGTGCTCTTGATCCTCACCATATATATATATATATATATATATATATATATATATATATATATATATATATATATATATATACACGGAAAGGATCAAGAGCACTCTCCTTAAATAGCACTCCGCCTTAAATAACACTCTTTATCAAAACGACGTAGTTTTGGAGGGACGCGGTGACATTTTTGTAAATACAATGCCACTGCGTATTTACAAAAATGTCACCGCGTCCCTCCAAAACTACGTCGTTTTGATAAAAAAGAGTGCTATTTAAGGCGGAGTGCTATTTAAGGAGAGTGCTCTTGATCCTCTCCGTATATATATATATATATATATATATATAGCAAGGATCAAAAGCATTCCCCTTAAATAATATTCCTCCTTAAATAACACTCTTTTATTAAAATTACGTCGTTTTGGAGTTTTTTTTTAAAAGAGTGGTCCCACTTGTTTTTCTTTTATTTACAAAAATGCCACCCACGATCCCACTTGTTTTTTAAAAAAGACTCCAAAAAAGAATGCTATTGTATATATATATGAATAAAATAATTTTTATATTGATCTAAGTCGAGATAAATTATGTTAGGTCAGTTTCAATACAATATTATTTGATTGTCAACTTAATAATTTAATCGTATGGATGTAATGAGTATTGGCGCCGGCAAAACTTGGCGTTAACATTGGCGCTAGAAGGAGGGCCTTAGTGCTTTTACAATCACAACTAACTTTTTCGGTAGCAGGCCATGGCGAGCAGGGAAAATAGTGTCTCTGTCCAGGAGAAGGCGAAGGCCCACCAAACCACCCAGGTGAGGGGGTCGATGAAAGATAGACTGAGTTCCAAAATCTAGGGAGGTCAGGAGGAACCGACCCCTTCTCTCAGGCGAAAACTCTTCCATGACAGCCAACATACGCCCCATCACGCTAGTCACGCCGACGAAAATCAATCTCGAGCACATGAAGGGCAAGGGAGAGGCCAAGGAGAAGGTAGCCGTGACCAGCGGGAGTTTATTCTGAAGAAGAAAATGCAGCAAAACCAAGACATTATGATGGCCTTGCATCTTCAACAGGAGGAGCTCGAGGAGCAGATGGCAAAAGTGGTTGGGGAATAGGAAGCATCGTCAAAGAGGCGTAGGCATCGGAGCCGATCTCGGTCACCTTGACGGGGAGAGGCAGAAAGAGAAAAGACTAGGCCCAGAAGTCGCTCTCGAGACGACCGAAGCCGAAGGAGGAGCCGTTCAGTAGATCGAAAGTCAGACCACCCGGGCAGATTGGGACAAAGGAGGAGGATCGCGTCTCCTAAATACGAGAGGGACATGCACAGAGGAGTCCGACCCCCTTGCTCGAAGGGTAGCAAAATTGGAGAAGTTGTTGGCAGCGAAAAACTTGATGGGAACACCTTCGACCTGCCTAGGCTTACCTTTTTCACCCGAAATAAACCAAGTCAGTGTCGACCCTAAGAAGAAGATGCTCCCGATGGAGATGTATGACGGGCTAGGGGATCCCTATGATCATTCAGACGGGCATGACAGGTTGATGACATACTATGGACATTCAGACGCTGCTAAGTGCCACATGTTTGCAACAACCTTAAAGAAAAGTGTCCGAGAATGGATGGGGACCTTAGCAGCAGGGTCAATCAATTCATGGAGCGACCTTCGAGAAAAATTTCACGCTCAATTCGGAAATAACAAGAGACGAGGAAAGATCACGGCTTCCCTCGTGCAAGTGAGACAGAGGTCGGACGAAAGCTTAGGCCAGTACGTCAAGAGATTCTGGGAGGCTGTGGGCTCGGTAGTAGAATTGAATTCCCCTAAAGCCTTTGGGTTTTTCACGACTGGTCTGGATATAGGGAAGTCGAAGAAATTGATGAAGGATCTGGTGATCAACCCTCCGGCATATTTGACAGAAGCCTTCCATCAGGTCGAGGGATTCATTGTGATATAGGAGGCTATGGGAAATTTCAAACCGCACTCCCAATCTTATGAGAAGTATAAAGATTGGGACAAGCTAACTTATAAGCAGTCAGACAATCAGGGGAGGTCGGATAGTTACGGAAGGAAAACCTATAACGGTGGAGGTTTGGGAAGTGGCCGACCACCTTTCCCGAGTAGAAATGTTAACAAAGTTTATACCGCCCTCAACACCGACCGGGCAAAGATACTGGAGGAGATGCAGAACAAACCATTTTTCGAGCCATGTTCGACGCATCCGAAACCCGGAAAGAGAAGTCAGGACAAATATTGTGAATACCATCAAAGTAGCGGACATACGACGAAGATGTGCAATGATCTGAAGGATTTGATAGAGAAGAACGTCCAGAATGACCAGCTAGTTCAGTTTGTGGTGGGTTGGGAGAATTCTGAGGTGCCCAGGGAGGAAAGCAGAGGACCGGCTCGGGATACACAGCCAAAACTGAACCAGCCAGCCCGAGGCGTGATCGACGTAATCTTTGGCTATTCGGTAGGGCGTGTGACTTGAAAAAAGAGGAGTGTACATCTCAAAGCCATGTTGTCTGTGGCAGGTTCCTCGCCAAGAAAGGATCGGGCCTACCCGGGGGTATCCATCTCGTTCTCAGATGAGGATTATCCTACAGATCTAATACAACCACACGATGGGGCATTGGTGATAACGGCTCAGGTCGGGTTAGTGGACATGAAGAGAATGATGATCGACAATGGGTCCTCGGTCGACATACTGTACACTCACACTTATCAAAGGATGGATCTGGAAGGAAAAAAGATGGATTTGGGTGGATAAGGCCCGTTTTATGGTTTTAGTGAGGACCCTGTGCATGCGTCAGGCACCATTGAATTGCCTGTTAGGTTTGGCACGCCCGCCCAGTAGACAGAGATAATGGTCAAATTTTTTGTGGTACAAGTGGATTTGGCATACAACGTTATACTGGGAAGGCCGACACTAGCGGCACTGCAAGCCGTTAAATCCATGCCCCATTTAAGATCAAGTTTTCGACACTGAACGGGATAGGGGAGGTAAAAGGGGATCTTGATATTGCCCAAAGGTGCTATCGAAACACATTAATTTCTTCAGGGGTCGGGGTTAGCAAGCAGAAGCAGACAATAGCCATTGAAATAGAGTCATTCACTAAAAGTAGTACCGAACCGCTTGCCCTGCCTGCCGAAGAGACAGAGGATGTGGAGTTGGTCTTGGGAAACACATAAAAATTGATCAAGATTGGATCGGGATTGATGGAACCATTCTGAACAGGGTTGATAGATCTAATTCGAGTATATACCGACATCTTTGCATGGGAACCTAGTGATATGCTTGGGGTAAGTGAGTCGGTGGCCCTGTACACTTTGCATGTAGACCTCGAAGAGAAAACCGGTGATACAGAAAAGAAGAATTTTTGCTCCAGAGAGACAGAGGATCATAGACGAAGAAATCACCAAACTTCTAGAAGCAAAATTCATATTCGAAATCAACTACCCCGAATGGCTGGTAAATGTGGTTCTGGTTTAGAAAAAAAACGGGTAGTAGAGATTATGCATAGATTACACGGACCTGAACAAGGCATGCCTGAAAGATTTATATCCTTTGCCTAACATAGATCAGTTGATTGATGCCACATCGAGGTACGGTATGTTAAGTTTCATGGATGCCTTCTCAAGATACCACCAGATTTTGATGAGCAAAGAGGATATCCCGAAGACGAGTTTCATCATGCATCAGGCCATATATGCTTATCAGAAGATGACCTTTGGGTTACTCAACGCCGGGGTAACTTACCAACGGATGATGAACTTCGTATTTAGAAAGCAGCTAGGCCGAAGCATGGAAGTATACGTGGATGACATGATTGTGAAAAGCATGTCAGTCCGGGATCATCTGGAGGACCTAGAGAGTTGTTTTGAAACAGTACGAAGACATAAGCTACGGTTGAACCCGACTAAATGTACCTTTGGATTGGGGTCAAGAAAGTTTCTAGGATATCTAATCAGTAAGCGGGGTATTGAAGCGAATCCAGAGAAGATTCTAGCGATTCTAGATATAAAATCACCAAAGATATACAAGGATGTTCAGAGGTTGACTGGTCGGATTGTGGACCTTCGGAGATTCGTATCAAAAATCAGCTGAAAGGCGTCTACCATTTTTTGACACTCTCAAATGACCAAAAAATGAGAAGAGTTTTCAATGGACTTCAGAGTGTGAAGATGCGTTTCAAGGGATTAATAAATATTTATCTTCGGCGCCATTATTGATGAAGCCAATCCCTTTGGAACCGTTATACTTATACTTGGCTGCAAGCTTGATGGCAGTGAGGGCAGCACTAGTGAGGGACAAGGGGGGAAGACAGTTCCCGGTATACTATGTCAGCCACGTTCTTCGGGATCAGAAATAAGATACCCGAACCTGGAAAAGTTCGCTTATGCCTTGATTATTGCAAGTATGAAACTTTGGCATTATTTCCAGGGTCGGTTGGTGGTGGTGTATACAGATTAGCCGTTAAAGAAGGTTCTGCATAGGCCAGAAGTCTCGGGTCGGCTGGCTGCGTAGGCGGTGGAATTAACTCAGTTCATTTTGGAATACCATCCTCGAACAGAAATCAAAGGACAGGCTCTGACAGACTTCGTAGTAGAATGTTCATTCATAGAACTGGATGTGGGGTCGATTACTGATACACAATAAGGGCAGACGTCATGGACTCTCTATGTGGATGGGTCGTCAACCTTGGACATCAGCGGAGCAGGGGTCATCCTGACAAGTGCCGAAGGATTCAAAGTCCATCAAGCCATTTGGTTTCAATTCAAAGCCACCAACAATGAAGTAGAATATAAAGCCATACTAGTTGAACTTCGGTTGGCCCGAAGCTTGGAAGTGCAGAAGTTAGTCATATACAGTGATTCGCAGTTGGTGGTCAAGCAGATGTCAAAGTATATGGCCGAAGTTAGGGGTGCTCATCGGTAAAAAACCGAACCGGTATCGAAAAAACCGAACCGGTACTGAACCAAAAAACTTAAAAAGCCAAGAACCGGTACCGAATAACCGGTTTCGGTACCGGTTCGGTACAAAAGTCGATACCGGTTTTTTCGGTTCGGTTTTCGATTTTACCGTAATAATTAAATAATTTTTTTTATATCACCAAATTTTTTAAAACTAAGAAATGAGACTAGTAAACATTAAATTAAAATTAGAATTTGTGTAATAATAATATTTATTTACTAGGAACCACTTAAATATTAACAATATATGGTAAATATGAAATTATACCATGCATTAAGAAGTTGACATATTATACCATGCATTTAATTTCCTATATAGCTACAGTATATGGTAAATATGAAATTATAAGCACAAGGGATAGATAGGTTGGAACAGTAGAAGGACCACAATAAGTAATAACTATCTGGTATTGGTGAGCAGTGAAGTTTTATGGGAGCAATACCAAAACATTTTCCTTGGACATTATATTGAAACCTTAATATCTTGCATTTAAATACTATCTTGTATGAATTTCATATTATCTTGTATGAAGTTCATACTATCTTAGTATTTTGTAGTGCTAACGGCCCCTTCCTTATTTTACATAAAACTTTTATACTTTCGGTTTTTTTCAAACTTTTCGGTTTTTTTTCGGTTTTTCGGTATTTACCGAATTAAAAATTCTCATTACCGCTACCGGTACCGAAAAGTCTAAAAAAACCGAAAAACCAAAAAAACCGAAACCGAAAAAAATCGGTACCGTCGGTACCGGTTTCAACCGGTTCGGTAAAAAAATTGAAAAATCGAATTTTTTGAGTACCCCTAGCCGAAGTGAAGGACAAACTTATGTACTTCAGCTCTCATAGTTGTCAAGGGATCGATCGATCATACAATACGGTAACATATGCTTTGGCTAGATTGGCAACTGCTAAAGCTAGTTCATTCAACGGGTCAGTATACTTAGACGTGTTGGAACAACCAAGAGTTCTGAAGGCGGATGTGTTAGCCCTGGATTGACTCGATTGCTGGCTTACACCATACATATCGTACTTGGCCGATGGGGTGTTATCTTCGGATCGCATGTTGTCAAGAAAGTTCAAGCACATGAGTTCGAATTTTATTCTTATTGATGGAGATCTGTACCGAAGGGCCTTTAGTTCTCCACTACTCAAGTGCTTGACACCCCCAGAAGCAGATTATACTCTTCGAAAAGTGCATGAAAGAATTTGTGGAGATCATATGGGGGCCAAGTCACTGGCATACAAGATCATGAGGCAGGGATACTATTGGCCGACCATCTACTATGAGGTCAAAGACTTTGTCAAAAAATGTTCCAAATGCCAGCTGAACAGCACCATCCCACATCAGCGTCCTGAAGAATTATGTTCGATGTTGTCCCCGATTCCATTTGCCGTATAGGGAATTGACATCTTGGGTCCTCTGCCAAAGGCCAAGGGGCAAGTTTGTTTTGTGATCGTGGCCATTGAATACATGACCAAGCGGGTCGAAGCCAAACCTCTACAGAAAATCACCGAACAAGAATGTCTGAAGTTTTTCAAGGAAGGTGTGGTTTATCGATTCGGTATCCCGATGGCAATGGTCTCGGACAATGGCAAGAAATTCATAGGGTCGAAATTTGAAGCTTTTCTGAAAGAGTTGGGAATTTAGCACCGAAAGACTTCAGTCGCTCACCCTCAATCAAACGGCCAAGTAGAAGTCACTAACCGAACCCTACTTAAAGGAATTAAAAGGATGTTGGATGAATTAAAGGGTCGGTGGCTAGAGGAACTACTCAGTATTTTGTGGGCTTATCGGACTACTCCGAGAACAACAACATGAGATTCACCATTTAGACTGGCGTATGGGACCGATGCACTCATACCTGTTGAGATCGGATCTCCTACTCTTCGGGTCAGCCAATATAAGGAGTTATACATTGATCAAGGACTACGATTAAATCTAGAACTTTTGGAGGAAGTTCCAGATTCAACTCTAATAAGGTTGACAATTTACCAGAAGAGAACAACCCGACACTACAACCAGAAGGTGAAGCAACGAAGGTTCGAGGTTGGAGATTTGGTCCTTCGGGAATCAAAGGCATCAACCCCCCAGAACACTGGCAAACTGATGCCGAACTAGGAGGGGCCCTATGAAGTGGTCGAAGTACCGAAGTCAGGCACATACCTGCATCGAGCAATGGAAGGTTATGAAGTGAAGAATACATGGCATGCTAGAAGACTTAGAAAATTTTACTAGTAAAAGTTATGTCATTCTTTCCTTTATTTGTGTAAGTCATTTTACTTATCAATAAAATAAATGAGATTTTTCTTCAGAAACATTTGTACTTCATTTATATTCATAAGCTTTTACATATCTAGTCAAATAAACTTCAGACTTAAACCGATCAAAAAGTTAGAAACGACATAACTGGTCGATAAAAGTCACGAGTATAACTGATCGAGATAACTACAAATCCGATCAGATGATCTTCGAGCTTAAACCAATCATAATTTTTTTTAACAAACGTAACTGATCGGCAAAAGTCACGGGTATAATTGATCGAGAAAATCATAATCGCATATCGAATCAGACAAACTTCGGGCGTAAACCAATCAGAAAGTTGGAAACGGCATAACTGATCGATAAAAGTCACGGGTACAACTAATCGAAAAAGTATAATTTTTCATCAGACAAACTTAGGGCATAGCCCGATCAGAAGGTTTGAGATAACATAACTGATCGAGAAAAGTCACAATTATAAATGTTCAAAAAAAATTACAAACAAAAATTTTGTACTTCATTCATATTTTCAAGTTTTTACAAAATCCGATCAAATAAGATTCGGACAAGTTACAAACAAAAAAAGAAAAATAAAAGAAAAATGAAGATTACAAAATTCATAAGTCCTAAAAGAAATCATTCTTGTGGACCTTCATCTTTGGCTTCAGATTCTTCATCAGAATAATCAAGAACAGAAGCATCGTGACCGACAACAATTAGCTTTGACCTAGCCTTTTCCCCATACGTTTCATAACCTTCAGCAAATTGGGACATGATCTTGTCGGTTAAGGCTGGGGACACTTCATATTCGGCAATTGCTCGCTGCTTCACTTTGTCTTGTCCTTCCTCCAGGGAGTTATTTTCCCGAATCAAGTGCATCATCTTTTCATGCATTTCAAAAAACTTTTCCCCGAGGGCCTGGATCGCTTGTTCCCGCTCCTTGTTTTCTTATGACAAGAGATCTTTCTCCTGGAGCAGCTTTTTGGTATGACCTTCGAGGCCGACGAATTCATGTTGAAGTAAGGAATAATGTTCTTTCCGTTCATCAGCCTGACGTTCAGCCCGGGTTGCTTTATTACGGGTCTCGACGTGGAGATCCCTTTCTTTCTTCAGATTCGAGTTCAAACGTCGAAACTCAGCCTCGAGCAGCAGCATATCTGACCTCAGCCGAACCTCTTTTTTAGTAGTACAAGCCAGAGGAGGAATGGCTCGAGCAAGGATGGCGTTATCCTACCACAAAAAAGAAACATCAGCCATGGAAAGCAAAGCATATGTGTAAAAGACGAAATTGAGGGTTGTCAGGATTACCTGGCACTGAGCGCGGATGTAGGCTACTAAATACTCCTCGGAAGAGTATCCCTTGAACCGTTCATCATCGCCAGAAAGCTTGAAATGTTTGAACAGGTTGAAAGGGAACACCTCCGAAGGACTCTTCAGCCAACAAGTAGTCGGCGAGCCTTGGGACGAACTCACTTTGGAAGTGGGGGTAGAGGTGGGACGGGGATCGACCTCTGCAACTGGCAATTCAGGACCTTCAGTCAGACAAGGTTTCTTGGGTCGAGGTTCAAGAGGAACCTCTTCGGTTTCCTCTGAATCTTCAATCACCGCAACCTGCGAAGGGGGTGGAGGAGTCGGCTTTTGCAAAACTGAAGAAGAGGCCTTAGGTGGGGCTTTGGTGGAAGGCTTGGAAGGCCTCTTGGTCTTCTTTAACAAGGTCATCTTCTCAGCTCGGTTCATTTTGAGCACACTTTTGTTGGTTGGTTTGGCAGCAGTAGTGGTCGGAGGAGCTGGCCCCGATGCAAAACCTGTTAAAAGCTCTGAGATCGGGTTGGTTTCTTCATCGGGAGCGTCATCTATAACCGGGGGGAGGATGGGTTCGGTCGTGATCGGTAGAGGCATCAGAGAATCATCGGCACCTTCGGGCTTGAAAATGGTTACTGCATAACGAGTAGAACAATTAATACAAAACCGTCAGGAAGTAATCAAGGACCAATGGAGATATGAGAAGGTTCGGGCTAAAATACTTACAACCATGTTTGTACAGCCAAGCCTCATTGGATAGAATTCCCAGGCTCCATTCAGTCACGAATAGTTTTTTGTAGAACGACTTGAAGGCAGCCGATCGCTCCTTTGAAAATTTGGTGATCTTGGCAATGGGGTCTTCGGGGGAAGACCAACTTGGCAGAAGGTTGAGGTCGGTCCCCCTCATGAAGAACCATTGTGGGTGCCATCCCTTGTTGCTTGAAGGGGTCTTCACGAAGGTGGCTCGGCCTGCCACTCGGTTCAGTTGTCAGAAGCCAGGTTCCTTCGACTTCCCAATGGTGAACAAGACAAAGAAAAAATCGAGACCAGGAGTTATCCCAACCTCCTGACATAAGGCGATGAAGGCGATTAAGTGGATGTACGAGTTCGGCACCAGCTGTGCGAACCCGTTCCCCACGAAACAGAGGAAAGAAGATATGAATTCATGTAGGGGAAATTGGACCCCATATTTCAGGGCCCAGAGAGGAATGGCAGTCCAGTCGCCTTTGGGGCGCCAGAACATTCGTTCCTGAGGTTCTGGTACCCAAAGCTTGTACTCTTTCAGGATGTTGAAGAGAGTACGAATATCAGAAAGTTGGGAAAAATTAATGGAGGACGGGGTATTGATGTGAGAGAAGTCAGTTTCAGAAGCGTAAATGCTTCGGATTGTGGATTCGGTGTTGTCTGTAGTGGTGTCGGTAGGAGCCACCGACAAATCAACCGAAATCAGATCGTCGGTGGTGACAGAAGGAGAAACCGATTCGGTGGAGGGGGGAGGAACACTAGAATCAGCAATTTTTGAAAATAGAGGTGTGAGTGCAAAGCTTGAAAAGCAGAAAGAAGCAGTAATGAAAGGTGTTGAAGGTGATTTGAAGACTGTGGGACCTAAGATTGGTGAAGAAGAGTGCTTGCTGGAAATCGCCTTTGCCAAAAAAATTGACAGAGACGTTTGAAATGAGGGAAGTTTGGAAAGAGTGACAGTGATGGCTGGGTTGGGGGTTTTATAAGTAAAGCTGCACGAAACCCAAGGGAGGCTATTTATGGTATGTGGGACCCAGTCTTGGGGAAACGTGTGGTGTTTCAAAAAATGAAAAGAAACCATTTGGGTTCCCCATATAACTCATCATTTACTGGCGTGGCTTTTCGAGTTTCGGTCTCTTCAAGTCTCTAATTATAAATATATTATAACAATAGGCTGGGGGGGGCAATGTTCGGGAGTATTTTATCGACCCCCAGATAGGCTGAAGGCCTAATGCTAGAAGGGATGTTAAGCCCATTGGGCCGAAGCCCTCAGGGATGTCAAAGGAGTTCGGGCATCCGAGACCTCTGGGCTAGAGCCCTAATTTTTTGTATGGTGTTCAGGGTCGGGTATTCGAGCCCTCTGGTCCGAAACCCTAATTTGTTGTATGGTGTCCGGGGTCGGGTATTCGAGCCCTTTTGGGCCGGAGCCCAGACCAGTGAATGAGTTCGGTTGGATTGGGCTTGTGTAGTGGGTTATCTTACATGCAAAGTGTAGTAGCCCCGAATCCAGGTCCCGAATCGTCGCAGACTCGGTACGCTATTTATATAACTATTTGCGAAAGATATAAACATAAATTTGTTTATACATTACATTACACACTATTTTCCCCAAAATCGAGTAACCTTAACTGATTACACAATTCAAAAGTTATCTAACACCGAACATTATTATCAACTATTCTATTACAAAATAGCTGCATATATTGCCCCAAGTTGAACTTGGCATTATCTTTTTTATCGATGATTCATTTGTTTAAGAATCATATCTATTCTCATTTCAAATAAACCTTCTTTGTCTATTCAACATTTCAAACTGTACATAGCTGACAATTACATTTGAAAAATTATCAATCATAGATCTATACCATTTCTAAATCAAGAAAATGTATTCATTTTGTGCATCGCACAATCTTCATCATCCGTATAGCAAATAATATTGTCTAACATCATTAACTTGCAAAAAGTTTGTGTTTGCAAGATTGAGCTCAACAGCCCAGCAAATTTAACAGTCTATCATGTTTCACATAGCACACAATTTCATATGCACTACATTTCCTTTAATATGCATATCTGCATGCAACATATATTCTTTACTATGCATATTCTACATGCATCAATCATTCCTTACAAAGCATACATTCTGTTGGGTAAAATCTATATACGCACAACACGCAAGTATACGTGGTCAACAAGTAATAAAGTGATAAGTTGAGTATCGTTCCCACAGAGAATTATTTAATAAAAATCACCAAGTACTAACCCGTAACCAACTCAATCTTATTTAAATGAATGAATTACAAACTATATAAATTAACTACTATTCCACTAATTAAATTAAGACTATGGAGATTTAAGATCACAACTTCACTTATTGCTTCATTTAGGTTAACACACTTCTCATCAATTATTCTCTATCCTGAATTGTTAATCAAGAACACTAAAGTAGTATTAACCACCTCTCGAAGCACTAATACCGTATTAACGTCAATCCACAATTAAGATAGAAATCCGTTAAACACCTTAATCAACTAACTCACTATATCTCTATGTGAATTACAATTGAAGAAGGTTGAAGAATAAGTTCTCTATCCAATTACATGCAATGTCAAGCATATCTTTACCTTAACACTCATCAAGTTCAAACTACTAACAAAATCATGAACACATGCTACTATGATTAGATCTAAATCAATACTTCATCTCTCGAGTTCATATAGATTATCACGGTAATTGATGGCCAAGCAATTAAACAATTAAGTCCAAATCACAATAGACAATCCTCTCAATAGAACATAATAATTGATAACGAAGCATATTAAAATAAACTACACAATAAGATCCATTGTAATCTCAAACAAAGAATTAGTTCAAGATTATTGAATTTAAACTAAGAATCCACAATTGAATACACATTAAAAGATAAAGATAGAAGAAGATGAGAAGAAATAATCTATTGTCAGTAGATTTGATGCTCCCTCCTTGCTCCTACTTTAAATCTTTAATGGTCTCCAAGTTGCATCAATCTCCAAATCTCATTAGAACTAGTGTTTTTCTCTAATTTACTCTAATCTAATTTAATAGAATGCTCTCTAATCTCCTAATAATCTCCCCTAATCTGTGTTATTCCCATCCTTTTATAAGCCTTTGTACATGTCTTTAAGTTCTCTTGGAAGTCCTTGAATCAAACAACTCGAAAACAATCCTTTTCGGACTCAAATTCGGACAAAATCTCTTCATTTTCGTGCACACCCAGCCCCGGCTAGGTATTTTCCTTTGTAATAGCCAGCCCCAGCTTGCTAGTGATCTGCTAAAGCTCCCAGACACCCAGCCCCGGCTGGGTCCTAAGGCTAAAAACGCCCAGCCCTGACTGGGTACCAATCTGCCAACACAATTTTCTGCTGGAACCTCCTCTGCTAAAACTGCCATAACTTCTAAACCCAGAGGAGTTACGAGTCCAGCAAACTATCAAATCGAAGCTATCGACGAGATCTACAACTTTCATTCTTTGAGATTTGAGAAATAACGAACTCATGATGGTCAAAATTGGACTGGAAGTGACTGCTATGAAAATCACCACCCAAAACGGTGAAGTTCAACGTCCGTCGGTAGAAATGTCATAACTCTTTCATCCGAACTCCGATTTGAATGATTCAAGATGTTCTGGAAAGCTAAGAAAACGCTCTACAATATAGTCCAAGCTCCAAGCCAAGAACATAAAATGAACATAAAAGCATAAATGATGTCCAGATTGCTTTTTCCTTGCATTTTCATTGCTTTTCCTTCCCAATAATCGCTCACACCGCTTCCAAACGTATAACCTACAAAACGAACACAAAATGCATGAAAAGTAACTAAGACACATGAATAAAAGCAACTAATTCAAGTAAAAGATATCGGATAAGTAGGTATAAAACCTACTTATCAAATACCCCCAAACTTAAACCTTTGCTTGTCCTCAAGCAACACAACATAATGCAATGCAACGGAATGGAACTAATCTACATGCCTACGAATCCAGCAATATTAATAAACACAAATCTATTCAAAAGGCCTTAGAGCAATCAAGTAAACATGATAATACTTCATATCAAAACCAATCAACAATTTCCTAGTCAATCATCAAATTTTAAACTGTTATTACTGGTATAGTGCGTGTGTGCTCTACAACAATGTTAACTGATATAAAATCAAATTTAAAACATAACAAGTCTCTTCAAAGGCATCATACAGTGTAAACTTAAAAAATTCACGAACAAGCTAGATCCAATTAAAGTCAAACATCCACCAAGTTCAAGAGTCCAATCCGGGATACTTATGCTTTACTTTTCATTATGGGGACTTTTTTCTCTTTTCTCGTTTTATTATTTTTTTTCTTTTTTTTTTACTTTTTAACCATGACTGTGCAATGTCTCATTCCATTAGGCTAACAGTGCTACCCCTTAGCGAGCTTTCGACCAACTACTCCCAGACCATAGAAGACCTTAGGGCGCTAGGTTTTAAGATACCCCTTCGGGCGTACTTGCTCAAGTAACAAAGGCCCCGAAACAAAACTAGCCACGGTATATTTTTTTTTTCATTTTTTTCATTTTTTTGAAGCTTATATATCCCAAATTTTTTTCTCGAACTTAAGTTTTTGTCTAAATTCAGTCATCTCCGCCTATTCATGTCTTTCATTCATCCAAACTAGTATTATCCTTAAGAAGTCCATTATGTATCAATTAAAACTTAATCAGCCAACAAATTGTTTTTACTGTGCTATCCTTATTATACCAGTTTCCAACAGAAAAAGACTCAATTCATAACAAGAAATCACATCAAAAGCTCTAATACTTAGTATTATACTTGCCTACTCAATTCCATTCTCATCATTGGCCAAAATAAACTGAACTATCTAACAACTAGACTCATGCAAGATGAATATAGTAACTAACTATTATTTTTGAATTTTTGAATATTTGATTTTTTATTTTTTATTTTTAATAATGAACCTAAACTATATTAACAACATATGCAAAATAACATAACATAAACTAAACATGCGATAATGAACCTAAACAAAACTCCCCCAAACTTAGCAATTACAATGTCCTCATTGTAAGAATATAGCGGTAAGTAGAAGAGAACTTCCCAGTAATCAGCTACGCGTGAGTTGATGGTGGCGATGGCGGCGACGATCATTTTGCTATCCATTGGACCTCCAATACCTGCAATGAAGAGAGACAACATGGATTAGGTTATAATAGAGCTTAATAATAAAATTAATTCCTATCTACTAAATAAACTAGTAAAGCATATAAATATAAAAATTCCTAGGTTGCCTCCCAGTCAGCGCTTGATTTATAGTCTTTCAGCCTGACTTTGTCTGGTCAATGCTATCCAATTTCTCTTCGAAAGTTGAGAAACCCTCCATCCATCGGAAATAATATATCTTTTGGTAGGTTCCCATTTTTGATAGCCATCAAGTTAAAGTCACCTAGCATGCTTTGTTTATATAAGATTAGATTGAAGAACGTCCAACATCTAGGTGTTTTCTCCATTGTGTCTGCGAATATATTCTGGCATTGAGACATGTCAGACACAAAAATCTCTTCTTCTATCTTTTTTAACTCATCGCACAATGGCTTCAAAGTTGTACTCGCTTTTACGTCACATGGAGTATTGCCAATGACATGACTACCAATTGGACAAGGTTTTGCAAATCTAACCAGATTCTTGAACTGTGGAGGAGAAGTCACTTGAGGCATAAATAACATCGGCTCATCATCGTTGGTTCTCACAATTAGTTCTTCACCGACCTTGTTGTCATTATCCCTACTTGTCTCCTCTTTTTCAACATCTCGAGGCTCATCTAGTTGTAGATTTGGTTCAGGTTCTTCGTCAATTTCGTCATCCATGTCATAAAACCAAGTGTTTGGAGGAAGGTTGCTTACGACTTTGGTCATTTGCTCTATCTGATCCGCAAGATTTTGAATTGACCTCGCTTGATTACTCATTCTCTCCTCATTTGATGCTATGAACTTGGACACCAATTCCTCCAACCTTGACTTTTCTTTTTCAGTCTCGGAAGCCATGTATTGAGGACCATTAGTTGAGGCAGTGAGGAGTTGTTCCATTCGATTATTAAAATTTTGGGTTGATAACTCCTGACTCATTATCATCTCTTCTTTTTCTGCTATAATCCTTAACATGAATTCCTTGAAATCTGAATTGTCTTCTTGTTGCATTGGAGGTGGATTTGAGAAATTTGATGGATATGTTGGATTTGGAGCAGAGTATTGGTCCTGATAGTTTTAGCTCCATGAAGAATCCGGGTGATACCCCCAAACTTGATGGTAATTATCATATGCATATTGGTTGAGGTATACAGCACCTTGTTTTCGCCGCCCAAAACTAACGGTGCATTGATGACTCGGATGGTTGCCAGCACAATAGTCACACATGATTGCCATCCTTTGACTCTGTTGGGTTGCGATAACGTCCAACTTCCTCGAAAGTTCTTTAATTTGTGCTGACATTGCGGAAAGTGTCGCGAGTCTGTCAATCTCCTTTTCTTTTGGTTGAGTCATGTTCGTGTATGGCCATTGATACGCAAAGTTATCCATGGTACCTGAAAAGAGAGAAATATAGGAAGAGAATTAAAAATAAAAATAAAAATGTTTAAATTAAGACTAATTTGATTGAAATTAATATTGGTAAAAAATATTAAACTAATTCCCCCGCAACGGCGCCAAAAACTTGTTGGGTAAAATCTATATACGCACAACACGCAAGTATACGTGGTCAACAAGTAATAAAGTGATAAGTTGAGTATCGTTCCCACAGAGAATTATTTAATAAAAATCACCAAGTACTAACCCGTAACCAACTCAATCTTATTTAAATGAATGAATTACAAACTATATAAATTAACTACTATTCCACTAATTAAATTAAGACTATGGAGATTTAAGATCACAACTTCACTTATTACTTCATTTAAGTTAACACACTTCTCATCAATTATTCTCTATCCTGAATTGTTAATCAAGAACACTAAAGTAGTATTAACCACCTCTCGATGCACTAATACCGTATTAACGTCAATCCACAATTAAGATAGAAATCCGTTAAACACCTTAATCAACTAACTCACTATATCTCTATGTGAATTACAATTGAAGAAGGTTGAAGAATAAGTTCTCTATCCGATTACATGCGATGTCAAGCATATCTCTACCTTAACACTCATCAAGTTTAAGCTACTAACAAAATCATGAACACATGCTACTATGATTAGATCTAAATCAATACTTCATCTCTCGAGTTCATATAGATTATCACGGTAATTGATGGCCAAGCAATTAAACAATTAAGTCCAAATCACAATAGACAATCCTCTCAATAGAACATAATAATTGATAACGAAGCATATTAAAATAAACTACACAATAAGATCCATTGTAATCTCAAACAAAGAATTAGTTCATGATTATTGAATTTAAACTAAGAATCCACAATTGAATACACATTAAAAGATAAAGATAGAAGAAGATGAGAAGAAATAATCTATTGTCAGTATATTTGATGCTCCCTCCTTGCTCCTACTTCAAATCTTTAATGGTCTCCAAGTTGCATCAATCTCCAAATCTCATTAGAACTAGTGTTTTTCTCTAATTTACTCTAATCTAATTTAATAGAATGCTCTCTAATCTCCTAATAATCTCCCCTAATCTGTGTTATTCCCATCCTTTTATAAGCCTTTGTACATGTCTTTAAGTTCTCTTGGAAGTCCTTGAATCAAACAACTCGAAAACAATCCTTTTCGGACTCAAATTCGGACAAAATCTCTTCATTTTCGTGCATACCCAGCCCCGGCTGGGTATTTGCCTTTGTAATAGCCAGCCCCAGCTTGCTAGTGATCTGCTAAAGCTTCCAGACACCCAGCCCCGGCTGGGTCCTAAGGCTAAAAACGCCCAGCCCCGGCTGGGTACCAATCTGCCAACACAATTTTCTGCTGGAACCTCCTCTGCTAAAACTGCCATAACTTCTAAACCGAGAGGAGTTACGACTCCAGCGACCTATCAAATCGAAGCTATCGACGAGATCTACAACTTTCATTCTTTGAGATTTGAGAAATAACGAACGCATGATGGTCGAAATTGGACTGGAAGTGACTGCTATGAAAATCACCACCCAAAACGGTGAAGTTCAACGTCCGTCGGTAGAAATGTCATAACTCTTTCATCCGAACTCCGATTTGAATGATTCAAGATGTTCCAGAAAGCTAAGAAAACTCTCTACAATATAGTCCAAGCTCCAAGCCAAGAACATAAAATGAACATAAAAGCATAAACGATGTCCGGATTGCTTTTTCCTTGCATTTTCCTTGCTTTTCCTTCCCAATAATCGCTCACACCGCTTCCAAACGTATAACCTACAAAACGAACACAAAATGCATGAAAAGTAACTAAGACACATGAATAAAAGCAACTAATTCAAGTAAAAGATATCGGATAAGTAGGTATAAAACCTACTTATCACATTCATGCATTATACATTTTTAATTTATCAGGTTACATCATACAACATGTAATCACATATAGATTGAGTTCCTTAACCCAATTATCTTAGTCATATTTTGACTTTTAACAATTCATAGAACATGATATATAATTTAACACATAACCACATTCCATCCACAAACATAATAGAACTGAAAAACTTGCCTGAACCGTTGATTACCGCAACGCAATTTAATTTAATCTCTCACGAAAGACCTATCAGTTATAAGATTGACCTTTTAATCAGTATAACATACTTTATTCCATAATACTATCTAATACTTAATCAAATATTAGATAACAGCTTAACACATCAATATTATTATCATCCTTTGATAATTATTCAATCACTATATCATATCCCTTATGATTTAACACTCGCTTTTCATTTCATAAATTATTCATTAACATGTAATAAAGCTAACACTAATCCAGCACCCTGGATTCTATATCTAACAACCAACTTTATAATTCAGCAACTTGGATTCCAAGTCCATCAATTTAAACCTCAATCCAGCAAACCAGATTCAACACATTTTCAATACAGCAAACTGTATTCTATATTCTTATCACGAAAATATCAAATCAGTGAATTATTCTCCTATCCTTTGGTCAAACATATAAACATGTATTTTTATGCATAAAAATTATTTTTTCATAATTTTCTAACATCCTTTGGTATTTTTAAAAAATTAATTTCTAATGCGTAGCTTAAGAAATTAGCTACCTCGTGCTTAACTCCAGTAATGCCCATCTCTTGGCATAACCTTATATATGTTAACGTGATGCTCCATTTTAAATTTCGTGGCAATCGGAGTTGTAGAACTCCGGTTATAGCGATTTCCGTCGGAAAATCACAAAAATTAGAACGGTCATAACTTGGTCGTTTTAACTCGGAATTAGCTCATTTTTGGACACGAGCTACATAATACCATATATTTTCATTTCCCAAAAGCCTAGAATTTTTCTCATTAAATAAATGTCTGAAACATCCCCCGGAAAATTTTGGACAGAAACTTTTTACACTTTGGCAGTTTTGGAGTCCTTCACCAAAACTTAAATAAAACGAAATCTGTAACTCCGATTAATGATCCGTCAATTTTGTTGGGTTCGTATGTTTCCGAACTACAGTTTGCATCTATCACAATCCATATTTGGACATTTTAAGCTCCCGGAAAGTATCCCGGTAGTGACTGTTTAAAATCTGTCCTTTTAACAGTTTTTCTTAACTTTGTGTAGTTTGGGAGAAATCTCATAACTTGTTCATTTTTCAACCTATTCGAGTAATTCCAAAGGTATTTTACCCTTTACACATATATCTAGCATCCCAAAAACATAAATCACAAATATCCAACATAGATATCAAAAATAATCAAAACCTAGCTCACACCTTAAAAGTTCAAACTTTTCGGAAGAATTCCATTTTTCTATTCCTTTTGATTTCAACAAAATCAACACCCAATATGGGTAGATCCAACCAATAAACACTTATTAACATGTATATACATGGTCCTTGAGTTTTTTAAACAAAAATTTCTTATTTCATTAAATAGGTTTCAAACACAATCAAAGCTAAGAAAAATTTAGGTTTTCTATCTTTTGAAAACCTATCCTCCATTTCATGCTATAGATCTAACTTTTGATCTTCAAAAAGGTTATATCTAAACATGTAACACTTATATACACATAGATCTAAGGTTTTAAACCTCGAGATCACAACTTCAAGTTGTCAAAAATCAAATCAAACTACTATGAAAATTTAGCCTACACAAAAATAGATTTTTGTTATACCTTAACTTGATTTCCTTCTCTCCTTCAAAGATGTAGATGGATCTTGATTGCATCAAAATCCCCTCTCCCCCTCTTCTTAGGATGGACGAACCTCTCTCTCTCTCCCTCTCTCTCTTGATCTTAGCAACTTGTAAAGATAAAAGAGATGAAAGAAAGAAAAATATAAGCTAGACTTTTTATGTGTAGTTTTTTATCAATTGACCACACTCACTCTCCTCCTCTTCTTGCATGATCCGGCCATGCCTTCATTCTCCCACTAATTCTCTCTTTCTTTCCCCTTAGAAACATCCAAGTGGTTGCTTGCAAGATTAATGAACAAAGTGTTGGACAAAAATAAAAATTTTGACACATGGAGAAGTTGGTGAGAGTGGTTCAACCACTAAAGTGAATCATTTAATACAACATTCATTCCCCCTTCATTCCTTCTCTCTTGGTCGGCCATGTGGTTTTAATAATGCTCCCAATTTGCTTTCTATTTTATCTCTTATTTGATTTAACAAATGTCCAAAAATTCCTCTCCCCACTCACTCTATCTTTCTCCTTCTTAATCATAAACATGTGGGAGATTAGTATATCATGTGGCTCCTTAAACCATTGGACACCTAGCTTGTATTAATGAACTATCCCTTTTGCCACATGTGTGGTGCTTAAAGTGGGAGATGTGTTTGCATTAATTCTTCACCTTTTCTCCCACTAAACTACCAAAGCTTTACTTACAATCATGAACAAAGATGTTGGATAAATAAAACAATGACACATGTGAGGAGTTGGTGAGAGTTGGTCACCAACTAAAGTAAGTCATCATCACAATCATCTCCCCTCATTTCTTTGCTCTCAATTTGCTTCACTTTTTAATGTAATATCTAGTGTGCCAAAAGTCTAAAGTGTTCCTCCACAATTGGGCTAAAAATTGGGCTACCACTTCCATCTTTTGAGCTTGAAATTAATTAGCTAATAACTTGGACTCCTCCACCAAATAAATTGGGTCAACTCTTGAGCTATAATATATATAGTCCAATACCTTAAATTCTTATCCAACCCAAATCATTTACTTAGGGTTTTTACTTCATCAATTATAACACCAATCCTTGCTCATGCACATCTATTTCCTTAACCCAATTAGACTTGCTATAATTAGGTTATAAAATTAATCATTTGAGATGTATAAAATAAATCTCTTAGAATTAGTAAGTATTCTAAATACCAAAATTCTCTTTTTCCATAATCCTTAAGTTATGAAATCCTTCATTCCTAATATATAATTAGGGTTACACTAGTTTCTTTTGTTTGTTTATATAATAATCAAATATACACCATCACAGAATGTTCATATTCATTACTCACATAACTATTAATCCTTAGGATTTTATACATAGCATTAGAGTTTCTAATTTAGCAATTAGGGTTATCTCTAATATATTATCAAAATACATAAGCCATTATATTTAGCCTTTGATTTCCCAAATTAGGGTTTCAAATTCTCGAAACTGAAACTAGGGTTTCTGAGCGTACCGTTAGGGTTTCTAACAATTCGTTAGATTTTTCTAACTTAATAAACGTATGATTAACATAACTTTAGGGTTTTCTAAAGTTATAACTTATCTGATCAATCATTGATCTCAAATCATTACGGTTCACATATGTAACCAAATATACCGACTAGTATTCACTTCGATACTTATCCCTGAAAATTCTTCAAAAGAATTTTAAATCTACCATAATCGTATACCTCATTACTAGACTATCACTTACAGTCTATCACATAATTCAAGTTTTGTTCAAAACTTTTGAAATTCTTAAAATTTCATTACATAACTGCCAATTCCATACACTTCTTTCCTGTCTAGGTCTATTATTTGACCTTAAATCAATCATTTAAGATTTTCATAAATTCTCCAAATTCTTGGGTTGTCACACAAAGTCTGGAGCCATAAGGAGTTCAAATGGTTAAGGATTCCAGTCCTAACCATATTCAACTAAGGTAACTCCAAAGGTAGTGTTGGGATTGGATTCCACTTGCACCTTTTAAGGAGGTTGTGTTGGACCCAAATAATGGTAATTGCCATATTTAGGCGTCCTAAACCGACTTGGAGAGGGATTCTAAGGTGGTGAGAACACTATAAATACAAGGATTAGGCTTTAATTAAGAGGTAATACATCTTTGAGCCCTAAACACTTAACCTCTATTGTTAAACCTTGTAAACGACCTGTACTTATTCTCACACTGGAGCTATCCCCCGACGGCACAAGCCGTCAAGCTTCGTGTGTGATCTGTTATTGTGTGTGATCTGTTATTGTGTAAGTTCAAGCGCGTGGATTCTGTGATTGGACGCGCCGGCAAAACTTGGCGTTAACAGGGCTTAAATCGATCAGAAAAGTTTGTAACAAACGTAACTGATCGATTAAAGTCACGGGTATAACTGATCGAGAAAATTGTAATTGCGAATCGGATCAGACAAACTTCGAGCGTAAATTGATCATAAAAATTTGTAAAAAATGTAACTGAACGATGCAAGTCACAAGTACGACTGATCGAGGAAACTACTATAAAAAATTTTGTACTTCATTCATATTTTCAAGTTGTTACAAAATCCGATCAGATAAGATTCGGACAAGTTACAAAAAATAATAATAAAGATTACAAAAATTACAAGTCCTAAAAGAAGATATTCCTAAGGAATCTCATCTCCAGCTTCGGATTCTTCGTCCGAAGAGTCAAGGATGGAAGCATTGAGCCCAAAAGCAGTCAACTTTGCCTGAGCCTTCTCCCGATAGGTTTCATAGCCTTTAGCGAACTGAGCCATGATCTTTTCGGTAAAGGCAGGGGATTCTTCATACTCTTCGATTGTGCGCTGCTTGACCTCGACACGTTCATCCGTCAAGGTATTGTTTTCGCAAATCACGTGAATCAGCATACTGTGCATCCCGTCAAACTTCTCCTCAAGGGCATAAAGCGCCTGCAACCGGTCATTACTCTCTTCAGATAGATGATCTCTCTCCTCGAGGAGCTTCTTGGCGTGACTCTCCAGGCCTACGAACTCTTGTTGAAGAAGAGAATATTGGTCCTTCAGCTCATCAGCCTGTCGTTTGGCCTTCGTGACATTATTACGGGTCTCAGCATGAAGGTCTTTCTCCTTCTTCAGCTCTGAACGAAGGTCCCGAACCTCAGCACCGAGTAATTCCATTTTCTTCCTCGTATGAGCCTCCCTCTTGGTGGCATAGGCCAGAGGTGAAACGGCTCGGGCGAGAATGGCATTGGCCTACCACACAACGAAAGTATGCATCAGTTATGAAGAACTCGACATCAATAAAGAAGATATTTTAAGTTAACCGGCTTACATGACATTGGGCCTTGACGTATGCCACTAGGTATTCTTCCGGGGTCATTCCCTTAAATCGCTCGTCATCACCTTGAAGCTTGAAATGCTCGAGCTGATTGTAAGAAAATACCTCAAACGGACTCCTCGGCCAAAATGTAGTCAGCGTCCACTGTGAGGTTCTTGCCTTAGTGTTTGGCCTTGAGGTGGGAGTTGAAGATGGTGGTGGATTGGCTCCCATAACTTGTAGTTCTGGCCCTTCATGCAATCGGGGCTTCTTTGATCGAGGCTCGAGAGGAATGTCTTCGGTTTCCTCCGAATCCTCGATCATTGCAGCTGGCATAAAAGGCAGAGGCGTAGGCTTCTGCGGGGCTGAAGAAGTGGCCTTGGGGGGGACTTTGGTGGAAGGCTTGGTGGAAGGCCTCTTCGTCTTCTTCAGCAAGGCCATCTTCTAAGCCCAGTTCATTTTTAGTACGTTCTTGGTGGAAGGCTCGGCGGTAGTAGTCGGAGAAGCTGGTCCCGAAGCAGAATCGGTTGAGAGTTTAGCTATCAGGATAGTCTCCTCTTCGGCAGTCTCGTCAATGGTGGGAAGGCAGATTGATCCGGTTGTGTTCAGAAACGGTACCAGGGAGGCATCAGCCCCTTCGGGTTTGAAGATTGTCACTACACAAGGAAAAATCGGTCAAGACAAAGGTTATGAGAGTAAGACGAAAGAAAATTAAAAGAACTATGGAGAATTCAAGAATGAGATACTTACGCCCGTGCTTGTACAACTAGGTTTCGCTAGACAAAACTCCCAGACCCCATTCGGTCTTGCTCAACTTTTTGTAAAATTCTTTGAAGATGCCCGCCCGATCCTTTGGGAAGTTGGACACCTTGGAAATGGGATCATCAGAATGGGCCCAGTTTGGCAGAAGTTGGAGGTCGGTCCCCTTGAAAAAAATCCATTGGGTATGCCACCCCTTGTTGCTTGAAGGATTATTGATTAGGACAGCTCAGTTGGCTTGTTTGTTCAGCTGCCGAAGGCCAGGTTCTTTTAACCTGCCAACGGTGAATAAGGCAAAGAAGAAGTCGAGGCTAGGAGTGATCCCGACCTCTTGGCATAAAGCTATAAAGGAGATCAAGTGGATGTACGAGTTCGGCACAAGCTGTGTAAACCCTACACCCACAAAGCATATGAAAGAAGAGATGAACTCATGAAGTGGGAATCTAACCCCGTATTTTAGAACGTATAGGGGAACGACAACCCACTCGCCCTCGGGTCTCCAGAATATTCTCTCTTCCGATTTGGGCACCCAAAGCTTGTACTCTTTTGGAATGTTAAAAAGAGTTCGGATATCTGATAGCTGGGAAGGAACGACAGTGGATGTGGTGTTGATATGGGAAAACTCCATTTCGGAGTGATAGACGTTTTGGATTTTGGCTTCGGTACTGATCAGAGTAGGAAGAACGGAAGAAGTGGTGGTATCCGGCGGTGGTGCCAGTAATTCGACTGTTACCAGGTCAGTGGTACCAATAGAGGGAGGAGTAGGGGTGTCGACGACATGAGGAGTTTGATCTGGGGTAGAATTAGCCATTTAAAGCAAGGTTAAATAGGATATGAAGTCTTAGAAGGAAAAATGAGCTGGAAAAAAAAACTTGAATCAACAGAATGTGAGGAAATAGTTCACTCGCCGGAAATTGCCTTCGCTGGAAAGCTCGAGAGAAAATTTGAAACAGAAGAAATCTGGAAAAAGTGACAGTGATGGATGGGTGGGGTTTTTTATAAGTATAGTTGCACGAAATTCAAGGGCGGCTATTTATGGCAAGTAGGGCCCGGTCCTGGGGAAACGTGTGACATTCCGAGAAACGAAGAAAAACCGTTTGGGTTCCCCATATAACTCATCATTTACTGGCGTAACTTTTTGAGTTTTTGTCTTTTCAAGTCTCTAATTATAAATATATTATAACAAGAGACTGGGGGGCAATGTTCGAGAGCATTTTACTGACCCCCAGATGAGTTGAAGGTCCAATGCCCAAAAGGAGATGTTAAGCCCATTGGGCCGAAGCCCTCTGGGCCGGAGTCTTGTTCGGGTTTATGGCGGTCGGGTTCGGACATCTAAGTCCTTTGAGCCGGAGCCCTAATTTGTTGTATGGCATTTAGGGTCGGGTATTCGAGCCCTTTTGGGCCGGATCCCAGACCAGAGTATGAGTTCGGTTGGATTGGGCCTTTACAGTGGGTTGTCCTGCGTGCAGAGTCTAAAGCCACGAGAAGTTCAAATAGTTAAGGACTCTAGTCCTAACCATATTTAAATAAGGTAACTCCAAATGTAGTGTTGGGATTGGATTCCACTTGCACCTTTTAAGGAGATTATGTTGGACCCAAATAATGGTAACTTCCATATTTAGGAGTCTTAAACTGACTCGGAGAGGGATTCTAAGGTAGTGAGAACACTATAAATACAAGGCTTGGGTTTTAATTAATAGGTAATACATCTTTGAGAACTAAACACTTAAACTCCTTTGTTAAACCTTGTGAACGACCTGTACTTATTCTCACATCGGAGCTATCCCCCAGCGGCACAAGCCGTCAAGCTTCGTGTGTGATCTGTTATTGTACAGGTTCAAATGCGTGGATTCTGTGATTGGACGCGTCGACGAAACTTGGCGTTAACATTAGTGCTAGAAGGAGGGGCTTAGTGTTTTTACATTAACAACTAACTTTTCTGGTAGCAGGCCATGGAGAGCAGGGAAAATAGTGCCTCTATCCAGGAGAAGGCGAAGACCCACCAAACCACCCAAGTGAGGGGGTCGATGAAAGATAGATTGAGTTCCAAAACCCAGGGAGGTCAGGAGGAACTGGCCCCTTCCCTCCGACGAAAACTCTTCCATGACAGCCAACATACGCCCCATCAGGCTAGTCACGCCGACGAAAATCATTCTCGGGCACATGAAGGGCAAGGGAGAGGCCGAGGAGAAGGTATCCGTGACCAGCGGGAGTTTATTCTAAAGAACAAAATGCAGCAAAACCAAGACGCCATGATGGCTTTGCATCTTCAACAGGAGGAGCTCGAGGAGAAGATGGCAAAAGTGGCCGGGGAATAGGAAGTATCTACAAAGAGGCATAGGCATCGGAGACGATACTGGTCACCTTGACGGGGAGAGGTAGAAAGAGAAAAGAGTAGGCCCAGAAGCCAATCTCGAGACGGCCGAAGCTGAAGGAGGAGCCGTTCAGTAGATCAGAAATCAGACCACCCGGACAGATCGGGACAAACGAGGAGGATCGTATCTCTTGAATATGAGAGAGACATGCACAGAGGAGTCCGACCCCCTTGCTCGAAGGGTGGAAGAATTGGAGAAGTTGTTGGCAGCAAAAAGCTCGATGGGAACACCTTCGACCTGCCTAGGCTTACCTTTTTCACCTGAAATAAACCACGTCACTATCGACCCTAAGAAGAAGATGCCCCCGATGGAGACGTATGACGGGCTGGGGGACCCCTATGATCATTCAGACGGGTATGATAGGTTGATGACATATTATGGACATCCAGATGCTGCTAAGTGCCACGTGTTTGCAACAAACTTAAAGAAGAGTGCCCAAGAATGGTTGGGGACCTTAGCAGCAAGGTCAATTAACTCATGGAGCGACCTTCGGGAAAAATTTCACCCTCGATTCAGAAGTAACAGGAGACGCGGAAAGATCACGGCTTCCCTCATGCAGGTGAGACAGAGGTCGGACGAAAGCCTAGGCCAGTACGTCAAGAGATTCCGGGAGGCTGTGGGCTTAGTAGCAGAATTGAATTCCCCTCAAGCCTTGGGGTTTTTCATGACTGGTCTAGATATAGGGAAGTCAAAGAAACTGATGAAGGATATGGTGATCAACCCTCCGGCAGATTTCATAGAAGCCTTCCATCGGACCGAGGGATTCATTGCGATAGAGGAGGCTATGGGAAATTTCAAACTGCACTCCCAATCTTATGAGAAGTCTAAAGATCGGGACAAGAAGACTTATCAGTGGTCAGACAATTAGGGGAGGTCGGATAGTTACGGAAGGAAAAATGACAACGATGGAGGTTTGGGAAGTGGCCGACAACCTTTCCCGAGCAGAAATGTCAACAAAGTTTATACCGCCCTTAACACCGACCGGGAGAAGATACTGAAGGAGATGTGTAAAAAACCATTTTTCGAGCCATGTTCGACGCATCCGAAACCCAGAAAGAGAAGTCGGGACAAATATTGTTAATACTATCAAAGTAGCGGACTTACGATGGAGATGTGCAATGATCTGAAGGATTTGATAGAGAAGAACGTCTAGAATGGCCAGATAGTTCAGTATGTGGTGGGTTGGGAGAATTGTGAGGTGCCCGGGAAGGAAAGCAGAGGATCGGCTCGGGATACACAGCCAAAACTGAACCAGCCAGCCCGAGACGTGATCGACGTAATCTCTAGCGGTTCGGTAGGGCGTGTGATCAAAAAAAAGAGGAGTGGACATCTCGAAGCCATGTTATCAGTGGAAGGTTCCTCACCGAGAAAGGATCGAGCCTACCTGGGGGTATCCATCTCATTCTCAGATGAGGATTATCCTACAGATCTAATAGAACCACACGATGGGGGAGTTAGTGATAACGGCTCGGGTCGGGCCTGTGGACATGAAGAGGATGATGATCGACAATGGGTTTTCAGTCGATATACTTTACACTCACGCTTATCAAAGGATGGATCTGGAAGGAAAGAAGATGGAGTTGGGAGGAGAAGGCCCATTGTATGGTTTCAGTGGGGACCCGATGCATGTGTCAAGCACTATTGAATTGCCTGTCAGGTTTGGCACGGCCCCCCGGCAGGCATAGATAATGGTCAAATTTTTTATGGTACAGGTGGATTCGGCATACAACGCTATACTAGGAAGGCCGACACTAGCGGCACTGCAAGCCGTTACATCCATACCCCATTTTAAGATTAAGTTCCTGACACTGAACGGGATAGGGGAGGTAAAAGGGGATCTTGATATTTCCCGAAGGTGCTATCGGAACACATTAATTTCTTCGGGGGTCAGGGTCAAAAAGTAGAAGTAGACAATGGCCATTGAAATAGAGCCATTCACTGAAAGTAGCACCGAACCGCTTACCCTGCCTGCTGAAGAGACAGAGGATGTGGGGTTGGTCCTGGGAAACACAGAAAAATTGATCAAGATTGGATCGGGATTGATGGAACCATTCTGAACAGGGTTAATAGATCTGCTTCGGGTATATGCCGACATCTTTGCATGGGAACCTAGTGATATGCCCGGGGTAAGTGAGTCGGTGGCCCTGCACACTTTGCATGTATACCCAAAGAGAAAATTGGTGATACAGAAAAAAAGAATTTTTGCTCCAAAGAGGCAAAGGATCATAGACGAAGAAATTGCCAAACTTCTGGAAGCGAAATTCATATTCAAAATCAACTACCCCGAATGGCTGGCAAATGTGGTTCTGGTTTAGAAACAAAACGAGAAGTGGAGATTATGCATAGATTACACAGACCTGAACAAGGAATGCCCGAAAGATTTCTATCCTTTGCCTACAATAGATCAGTTGATTGATGCCACATCGGGGTGCGACATGTTAAGCTTCATGGATGTCTTCTCAGTATACCACCAGATTTCGATGAGAAAGGAGGATATCCCGAAGACGAGTTTCATCATGCATCGGGCCATATATGCTTATCGGAAGATGACCTTTGGGTTACTCAACGCTGTGGCAACTTACCAATGGATGATGAACTTCGTATTTAGAAAGCAGCTAGGCCGAAGCATGGAAGTATATGTGAACGACATGATTATGAAAAGCATGTCAGTCCCGGATCATCTGGAGGACCTAGAGAGTTGCTTTGAAACAGTATGAAGACATAAGTTATAGTTGAACCCGACTAAATGTACCTTCGGATAGGGGTCAGGAAAGTTTCTGGGATATCTAATCAGTAAGCAGGGTATTGAAGCGAATCTGGAGAAGATTCAAAAAATTCTAGATATGAAATCACCAAAGACATACAAGGATGTTCAGAGGTTGACTGGTCGGATTGCGGCCCTTTGGAGATTCGTATCAAAATCAGCTGAAAGGTGTCTACTGTGAGACCCCAGAATTTATGAATAAAGATTTAAATTTCTCGAAATATTTTTTTTAATATTATGGTGTGGATTTGTTATAATGTTTTAGTTGTGGGTGATATTTACAAATTTTACAAAGTATGCAAGTTGTTATAAAATAATCTTTTTGTCGGGAATATTCGTACGACGGCACAATCATTGGTGAACCCACAATGGAAGTATTTTCGTAGTAAGAAAACGACAAAATTATCTTTTTATAAAATAACAGCGGAAGTGTTACCGTTAAAACTGTTGAACTACCCGGTAGTAAAAGTACAGTAATATGCGTGATTGCATAGTAGCACACGGTATTGGTTATTGATGCTTACGTGATAAGTCACTCAGTTATACTCAATTATTGCTTCAGTAATTGCTGCATCATATCTCTCATATTATTGATTCGATTATTGTCATATTATCATATGCATAATATGTTATATTATTAAATCAATAATTGAGACGACAAAGTTGTTCATATTATTAAATTACAATATTTACAATGTCTAGAATCCTTATTGGAAAGCCCCCTCTGTCCTGGGAACGACCTGGTTGTTAAATATTGTGAGTTATAATATTAATGATGAATAAGTTCGTGTTGATTAAAGATGATTTTGATAGTTCCATTGTGTTGGAATTATTAGTGTTAGTGGAAATCGACATCTATTCTGATGATAATTGATGTCTGGGGGTAATATTGATAAATCGGGTAATTTATCGGATAAATGAGCAATTAATTGTAACTAATTCACATGCTCATATAACTATTTGTTCACATGTGTGTACTATTGAGTCACATTCACTTACTATTAGGAGAGTTGGTGCAAGATTGATAATACTTGCATGACTAAGTTAAAAATGGAGGTATAGATGGAGGTACTATACTGTAATTAATTTTTTTACATGTTTAGAACTATTGAGTCACATAATTTACTATTGATTCACATGATTTACTATTAGGGGAGGTGGTGCAAGTTTGATAATACTTAGATGACTGAATTATAAATGAAGAAAAGTTGGAGGTATTGTACTATAATTTTTCGAGCCCCAAAATGTGCAATTATCGAAACTATGTTTTCTTATAAATAGAAGATCATTCTTCCTTCATTTCTCACCAATTCACTAAAGCTTTAGAGCCATTATTATAGAGAGAAATTATAGAGAGAAAGAAGAAGAGAAGTCTGCTCCCTCATAATTCTAGTATCCAGTTTCTTCTGAGGTAAGGAATATTATTTGTTGTACCTGTAAGGGGTATTATTCTTTCGTATTCATGAAGAGAATTACTTTTTTTCAATACTCGTAAGAGTTGTTATTCCATTCTTTATTATTATGTTGGAATAACCTGTTTATGCGAAGTACCGCATACATGGTGAAATTCTTCTATTATTCCATTCTTTATTATTCTGTTGAAATATCCTGTTGATGCGAATTTCGCCTGACCTGGTTCCATTATTTATTAATCCGCATTTATTATTCTATCGGAATATCCTGTATGTGGGTTTTACGCCAGGCCTGGTTCCATCATTTATTATTCTGTTGGAATGACCTGTCTATGCGAAGTATCGCATGCATGGTGATTTCTGTTGTTATTCCATTCTTTATTATTCTGTTGGGACATCCTGTCGGTGCGGATTTCGCCTGACCTGGTTCCGTAATTTATTATTCTGTTGGAATAACCTGTCTATACGACGTACCGCATGCAAGGTGATTTCTGTTGTTATTCCATTCTTTATTATTATGTTGGAATATTCTGTCTGTGCGTTTTACGCCGGACCTGGTTCCGTCTTTATTATTCTGTTGGGAGTAACTTATCTTTGCGGTCTCTATTGCATGCATGGTGAATCCTTCTGTTATTCCATTCTTTATTATTCTGTTGGAATAACCTGTATAAGTGGATTACCACATGCATGGTGAATGATCCTTCGTATTCATTCCTTATTAAATTGTGGAAATAATCTGGTTATGTTGATTATGATGAGAGTCATAATAAAATCATTAGACTGATGAAAATCATGGGTATATGAAGTATTAGTAAGTGTTATGATGAGTTATGTTGGTTATTATATGAAAACATGAAAGTTTCTTAGAAATCACAAAGGGTTGAAAAATCAGATTTTGGTGAAAATGGAACATGAAATTTAATTGACCATATCTCCTATTATATTTTGAATTTTTGAGTGTGGTCAAGTTCTAGAGTTAGATCTTTGAGTTTTTTAGCATCTCCAAGTGGAATCACTGTAAAAGGTGTTGTAGATTTTCGTGTGGACTATTTTTAGCAAATGAGTCAAAAGCTGGAAAATAGCAAAAAGCTACTACCCATAAATTTGTAAGGGCTGTTTCGGCCACTTAATTTATGAGAAAAATTCTAACCTTTTGGCACATTAAAGTATATGGTATAAGGTACCTCCTGTCCAAAAATGAGCTCATTCTGACTTAAAATGAGCAAGTTATGACTATTTTAATATTTAGGTTTTTCCAACGAAAAATGCTATAGTCGGAGTTCTATAACTCCGATGACCATGAAATTTAAACTGGAAGCTCACGTTAACATGTGTAAGATTCTGCCAAGATTTGGGAATTTTTGGAGTTAAACTTGAGGTAGCTAATTTCTTAAGGAATTAATTAGAAATTAATTTTTGAAAAATAGTAAATGAATTTTAAAAATTTCGAGAAAAATATATGTTCATTATGGGATTATATTATGCTAAATCCTAAAAACGAAATATTTTTGGGACTGATTTGGTATTTTTCATAAAAATAGTTTAGTTACGAACATATGAGTTAAATATGTTATGTGAAGTAACAAAGTTGGAAAATAGGATTTTATGGCTTGAAAATCCTATATAAGGTATATTCAGAATTTTTTTATAAAGGATTTGATCATTAGTGATAAAGTCTTATAATTATGGCATTTTTGAATAATTAAATGCATTATTTAGTAAAGTGTAAACAATTAAAATAAATTGTTTATAAGTTTAAGAAGTGATTAAAATATTGTTATCATATTAATAATATTAGATTATGAGTGGTTGATAATATTTGGATAAATTTAAAGTCTTTAATAATTATCCTTGTTTTCGTTTGATTAATGTTTATATCATTAGCATCATCCTCATGCTTATATGGTGATGAAAATTATCTTTGGCTTACATGCGAAGATGGACTGTTTATTATTGAGTTGTATATCTTTGACTTACGTGCAAAGATGAATTATTAATTATTGGTTTTATTATTGTATATCTTTGGCTTACGTGCGAAGATGGACTGTTGATTATTGAGTTGTATATCTTTGGCTTACGTGCAAAGATGGATTGTTGATTATTGGTTTTATTGTTGTATATCTTTGGCTTACGTGTAGAGATGGACTTGGTATGATTATGACCAGGGATTATTCGGTATAGTCATGACCATTGATGATTTAATGAATATCCTTGGCCCGTAGTGCAGGGATGATTCGATGATGTGGTTTATTTATTAAGCTGAGTCTCAGCGATAAAAATTGATGAAAACATTTTAAATTATAGAAGATAGTAGATATAATGCTCTACTTGACTCTTCTAATGGATTTCTTATTCCGTTGCAGTTAAACTTGATGTCTATTGTATTTTATCAGTTTAACATTGTTGAAGACTAATGATAATTTATTCTGTATTATCTTAGTCATAATATTTCTTACTGGATTAGTTGAGCTCATCCTTTCTTTCACTGTTCTTTTCAGGAAATGAGATTATAACTAGGACAAGTCAGGGAACGGAGTGACGGTCCAGATGATAGCATTAGTAGTCCTCACTATTCTGTTAAATAGTGTGACAATAAATGTAATGAGGACTCCATTGAGAGTGGATATTGTCTAGAAGGCAATATTCTTGTTTAAACTCTCAGTTTATTTTTTGTCGTATTTTACACGACAGTTGTATTATTAAGTTGTATTTGTATTTTTGTACTATGTATTTGTCGACTCAAGATGGGTGATGTATACCTGTTTTGGGGGCATCACAGTTGGTATCAAAGCTTAGGGATATGATCCCTAGCTGAGATGTGAGACAAGAACTAAGAGGGGAGAGACGGAGAATTCCTTCACTAGTATGACCTACCTAAGTTTATTTGATATTTAATTGGTCGGTCAGAGTATAGGGATAATATGTGATATGTTAATTAACTCTTGTTTTGTGGCAGTGTTTGAAAATGACATCCGAGAATGTTGAGGTAAGCAATGGAGCGAATGACGCGATTATTTCTAAGATGTTTGAAACTCGATATACGTCAATACCTCATTTCTCACAAAATTTTGTTTATATTCAAATGTTGTGAATAGGGCTCAGCTATTGGAGCGTGATAATGAGTTAGCACAACCAAAAGGTAACGACTAACAGCACGATAATAATCATACCGGTGGCAACGACTATCGGAACAATGATAACCATCATGGGGAAAATTATCATGTCAAGAATGGTAATCACTTTGGAGGTAATCATGGCCAATGTAATAGAAATGGAAATTTCAAGAAGAGAAGGTCATTTAGCTCGATTTTGTCGTGCATCAAAGTCAAGTCCAGCTGGGACGGTGGCACCAAAGGCGGATACGGACAAAACAAAGTCGGTGGTTCCAAGAAGAGCGTTTTTCGTGACTTCTCAAAAAAGCGAGTAACCCGAACGAATTTAGCACGGGTTAGTTAATTATAATTTCTTGCGAAGTATATACCTTATTAGACACTGGTTCTACCCCTTATTTTATCTCTCCTGCTTATGCTCAACGTTTAAATTTATCCCCAAAGAAGTTAGACTTTGACTTATTGGTTGAAACTACGTTAGGAGAAACCTTCATTACATGTGTTATCCAAGTCTTGGATGAGAGTCACAGTTTTGAATGATATTTCTATCGTTAATAAATTTCCTGACGTATTCTTGAAGACTTCTTAGCCTACCCCTGGAGAGTGAAATCAAATTTTGTATTGACCTCAGTACAAATCCCATTTCTAAAACCCTCAAATATTTCTTCAACTAAAATGAACATAGCATGCGCCAAAGACGTTGGCTCGAGCTGTTGAAGATTACGATCGTACCATTCAATATCATCGTGGAAGAACAAACGTGGTAGCTGACATGTTGAGTAGAAGATCGTATGCGTTTATGAGTGCGATGTTGTTAAAATAAAGACCCATTTCGTATAACTTACAAATGATGAAGATAGAGTTAAAGACTCTAGGGTCCCACGTGAAGATAACGAATATACGAGTAGAATCGACTTTAATTGATAAAGTTAAAGCTGCTCAAGCTATATACTCAAAGCTGATGAATTTGAAGAAGAAGGTTCAAGAGGGCGTTATTCTAGAAGCAAGAATCGATGAAGAGAGGAAATCTCAACCCTCGATTTAATTGGCCCATTTGAAATCCTCGATCGAGTAGGAACTGCGGCCTATAGAATCGTTTTACCGCCAAGTATGTCGCGTGTTCATAACGTTTTTCATGTATCGATGTTACGTAAATACGTGGATGAATCGAACCACGTTATTAAATTAGAACTAGACGAGATAGCAGAAGATTTAATGTATGAGGAGATACGTATTAAAATCTTGGATAAGAAGGAGCGTATTCAACACTCAAAGGTTATACCTCAAGAGTTAGAATCTGAAATGAAGTCAAGGTATCTTCATCTCTTCGGCATACTAGGTATGTACGTAAAATTTTGAGGGCGAAATTTCATAAGGTGGGGAGATTATGAGACCCCATAATTTATGAATAAAGATTTAAATTTCTCGATTTTTTTTTAATATTATGGTGTGGATTTGTTATAATGTTTTAGTTGTTAGTGATATTTACAAATTTTACAAAGTATGCAAGTTGTTATAAAATAATATTTTTGTCGGGAATATCCGTACGACAGCACAATCATTGGTGAACCCACAACGGAAGTATTGTCGTAGTTAGAAAACGACAGAATTATCTTTTTATAAAATAACGGCGGAAGTGTTACCATTAAAACTGTTGAACTACCCGGTAGTAAAAGTATAATAATACGCGTGATTACATAGTAGCACATGGTATTGGTTATTGATTCTTACGTGATAAGTCACTCAGTTATACTCAATTATTGCTACAGTAATTGCTGCATCATATCTCTCATATTATTGATTCAATTATTGTCATAGTATCATATGCATAATATGTTATATTATTAAATCAATAATTGAGACGACAAAGTTTTTCATATTATTAAATTGCAATATTAACAATGTCTAGAAGTTCTATCAAGGAGAGGTTTGGTCTCCTAATTGCGCGCCAATAGGGAGAAATCCTTATTGGAAAACCCCCTCTGTCCTGAGAACGACCTGGTTGTTAAATATTGTGAGTTATAATATTAATGATGAATAAGTTTGTGTTGATTAAAGATGATTTTGATAGTTCCATTGTGTTGGGATTATTAGTGTTAGTCGAAATCGACATCTATTCCGATGATAATTGATGTCTGGGGGTAATATTGATAAATCGAGTAATTTATCGGATAAATGAGCAATTAATTGTAACTAATTCACATGCTTATATAACTATTTGTTCAAATGTGTGTACTATTGAGTCATATTCACTTACTATTAGGAGAGTTGGTGCAAGATTGATAATACTTGCATGACTAAGTTAAAAATGGAGGTATAGATGGAGGTACTATACTGTAATTATTTCTTTCACATGTTTAGAATTATTGAGTCACATAATTTACTATTGATTCACATGATTTACTATTAGAGGAGGTGGTGCAAGTTTGATAATACTTGGATGACTGAATTATAAATGAAAGAAAAGTTGGAGGTATTGTACTGTAATTTTTTGAGCCTCAAAATATGCAATTATCGAAACTATGTTTTCCTATAAATAGAAGCTCATTCTTCCTTAATTTCTCACCAATTCACTAAAGCTTTAGAGCCATTATTATAGAGAGAAATTATAGAGAGAAAGAAGAAGAGAAGTCTGCTCCCTCACAATTCTAGTAT
Organism: Panax japonicus; assembly: GCA_020205505.1. Classification (NCBI taxonomy): domain Eukaryota; kingdom Viridiplantae; phylum Streptophyta; class Magnoliopsida; order Apiales; family Araliaceae; genus Panax; species Panax japonicus. The sequence goes on from JAINUV010000567.1 coordinate 82,983, forward strand.
CCAGTTTCTTCTGAGGTAAGGGATATTATTTGTTGTACCTGTAAGGGGTATTATTCTTTCGTATTCATGAAGAGAATTACTTTCTTTCAATACTCGTAAGAATTGTTATTCCATTCTTCATTATTATGTTGGAATAACCTGTTTATGCGAAGTACCGCATACATGGTGAAATTCTTCTGTTATTCAATTCTTTATTATTATGTTGGAATAACCTATTTATGCGAAGTACCGCATATATGGTGAAATTCTTCTATTATTCCATTCTTTATTATTCTGTTGAAAATTCCTGTTGGTGTGAATTTTGCCTGACCTGGTTCTATTATTTATTATTCCCCATTTATTATTCTGTCGAAATATCCTATCTGTGCATTTTACGCCAGAAATGGTTCCATCATTTATTATTCTATTGGAATAATCTGTCTATGTGAAGTACCGCATGCATGACGATTTCTGTTGTTATTCCATTCTTTATTATTTTGTTGGGACATCCTGTTGGTGCGAATTTCGCCTGACCTAGTTCTGTTATTTATTATTCTGTTGGAATAACCTGTCTATGCGACGTACCGTATGCATAGTGATTTCTGTTGTTATTCCATTCTTTATTATTCTGTTGGAATATCCTGTCTGTGCATTTTACGCCGGACCTGGTTCCGTCTTTATTATTCTGTTGGGAATAACCTGCCTTTACGGTCTCTATCGCATGCATGGTGAATCCTTCTGTTATTCCATTCTTTATTATTCTGTTGGAATAACCTGTATAATTGGATTACCACATGCACGGTGAATGATCCTTCGTATTCATTCCTTATTAAATTGTGAAAATAATCTGGTTACGTTGATTATGATGAGAGTCATAATAAAATCATTGGAATGATGAAAATCATTGGTATATGAAGTATTAGTAAGTTTTATAATGAGTTATGTTGGTTATTATGTGAAAACATGAAAGTTTCTTAGAAATCACGAAGGGTTGAAAAATCAGATTTTGGTGAAAATGGAACATGAAATTCAATTAATCACATCTCCTATTATATTTTGAATTTTTGAGTGTGGTCAAGTTCTAGAGTTAGACCTATGAGTTTTATAGCATCTCCAAGTGGAATCACTGTAAAAGGTGTTATAGATTTTTGTGTGGACTGTTTTTAGTAAAAGAGTCAAAAGCTGGAAAATAGCACAAAGCTACTGCCCATAAATTTGTAAGGGCTGTTTCGGCCACTTAATTTGTGAGAAAACTTCCGGCCTTTTCGAACATGAAAGTATATGGTATAAGGTACCTCCTGTCCAACAATGAGCTCATTGCGACTTAAAATGAGCAAGTTATGACCATTTCAATATTTAGATTTTTCCGACGAAAAATGCTAAAATCGGAGTTCTATAACTCCGATGACCGTAAAATTTAAACTGGAAACTCACATTAACATTTGTAAGATTCTACCAAGATTTTAGAATTTTTGGAGTTAAACTTGAGGTAGCTAATTTCTTAAGGAATTAATTAGAAATTGATTTTTGAAAAATAGTAAATGAATTTTAAAAATTCCGAGAAAAATATATGTTCATTATGGGACTATATTATGCTAAATTCTAGAAAAGAAATATTTTTGGGACTGATTTGGTATTTTTCATAAAAATAGTTTAGTTACGAACATATGAGTTAAATATGTTATGTGAAGTAACAAATTTGGAAAATAGGATTTTATGGCTTGGAAATCCTATATAAGGTATATGCTGAATTCTTTTTATAAGGGATTTGATCATTAGTGATGAAATCTTATGAGTATGGCATTTTTGAATGATTAAATGCATTATTTGGTAAAGTGTAAATAATTAAAATAAATTGTTTATAAGTTTAAGAAGTGATTAAAATATTGTTATGATATTAATAATATTAGATTATGAGTGGTTGATAATATTTGGATAAATTTAAAGTCTTTAATAATTATCTTTGTTTTCGTTTGATTAATGCTTATATCATTGACATCATCCTTAGGCTTATATGGTGATGAAAGTTATCTTTGGCTTACATACGAAGATGGACTGTTGATTATTGAATTGTATATCTTTGACTTACGTGCAAAGATGGATTGTTGATTATTGGTTTTATTGTTGTATATCTTTGGCTTACGTGCGAAGATAGACTGTTGATTATTGAGTTGTATATCTTTGGCTTACGTGCAAAGATGGATTGTTGATTATTGGTTTTATTGTTGTATATCTTTGGTTTATATGTAGAGATGGACTTGGTATGATTATGACTAGAGATTATTCGGTATAGTCATGACCATTGATGATTTAATGAATATCCTTGGCCCGTAGTGCAGGGATGATTCGATGATGTGGTTTATTTATTAAGCTGAGTCTCAGCGATAAAAATTGATGAAAATATTTTAAATTATAGAAGATAGTAGATATAATGCTATACTTGATTCTTCTAATGGATTGCTTATTCCGCTGCAGTTAAACTTGATGTCTATTGTATTTTATCAGTTTAACATTGTTGAAGACTAATGATAATTTATTCTGCATTATCTTAGTCATAGTATTTCTTACTAGGCTAGTTGAGCTCACCCTTTCTTTCACTGTTCTCTTCAGGAAATGAGAATATAACTTGGACGAGTAGGAGAACGGAGTGACGGTCCAGATGATAGCATTAGTAGTCCTCACTATTCTGTTAAATAGTGTGACAATAAATGTAATGAGAACTCCATTGAGAGTGGATATTGTCTAGCAGGCAATATTCTTGTTTAAACTCTCAGTTTATATTTTGTCGTATTTTACACGACAGTTGTATTATTAAGTTGTATTTGTATTTTTGTATCATGTATTTGGCGACTCAAGATGGGTGATGTATACCTGTTTTGGGGGCGTCACATCTACCATTTTTTGACACTCTCAAAGGACCAAAAAATGAGAAGAGTTTTCAATGGACTTCAGAGTGTGAAGATGCGTTCCAAGGGATTAAGAAATATTTGTCTTCGGCGCCATTGTTGATTAAGCCAATCGCTTTGGAACCGTTATACTTATACTTGGCTGTAAGCTCGATGGCAGTTGGGACAGCACTAGTGATGGACAAGGGGGGAAGACAGTTGTCGGTATACTATGTCAGCCACGTTCTTCGGAATGCAGAAACAAGATACCCGAACCTGGAAAAGTTCTCTTTTGCCTTGATCATTGTAAGCAGAAAACTTCGGCATTATTTCCAAGGTCGGTTGGTGGTGGTGTATACAGATCAGCCGTTAAAGAAGGTTCTTCATAGGCCAGAAGTATCGGGTCGGCTGGCTGCGTGGGCAGTGGAATTAACTCAGTTCACTTTGGAATACCATCCCCGAACGGCAATCAAAGGACAGGCTCTGGCAGACTTTGTAGTAGAATGTTCATTCAGAGAACCGGATGTGAGGTCGGTTACTGATACACAACAAGGGCAGACGTCATGGACTCTCTATGTGGATAGGTCATCAACTTCAGACATCAGCATAGCAGGGGTCATCCTGACAAGTCCCGAAGGATTCAAAGTCCAGCAAGATATTCAGTTTCAATTCAAAGCCACCAACAATGAAGCAGAATATGAAGCCATACTAGCTGGACTTCGGTTGGCCTAAAGCTTGGAAGTGCAGAAGTTAATCATCTAGAGTGATTCGCAGCTAGTGGTCAAGCAGATATCAAGGGAGTATGAGGCTCGGGGGGCAATGATGTCAAAGTATCTGGCCGAAGTGAAAGACAAACTTATGCACTTCAGCTCACATAGTTGTCAAGCGATCGATCGGTCAGAAAATACGGTAACAGATGCTCTGTCCAGATTGGCAACTACTGAAGCTAGTTCATTTAACGGGTCAGTATACTTAGAGGTGTTAGAACAACCAAGCGTTCCGAAGGCGGATGTGTTAGCCCTGGATCGACTCAACTGATGGCTTAAACCATACAAATCGTATTTGGTCGATGGGGTGTTACATTCGGATCGCATGTTGTCAAGAAAGATCAAGCACATGAGTTCAAATTTTAATCTTATTGATAGAGATCTGTACCGAAGGGCCTTTAGTTCTCCACTACTCAAGTGCTTGACACCCTCAGAAGCAGATTATACTCTTCGGGAAGTGCATGAAGGAATTTATGGAGATCATATGGGGGCCAAGTCACTGGCATACAAGATCTTGAGGCAGGGATACTATTGGCCGACCATCTACTATGAGGCCAAAGACTTTGTCAAAAAATGTTCCAAATGCCAGCTGAACAACACCATCCCACATCAGCCTCCCAAAGAATTATGTTCGGTGTTGTCCTCGATTCCATTTTCCGTATGGGGAATTGACATCTTGGGTCCTCTGCCAAAGTCCAAGGGGCAAGTTTGTTTTGTGATCGTGACCATTGAATACATGACCAAACGGGTCGAAGCCAAACCTCTACAGAAAATCACCGAATAATAATGTCTGAAGTTTTTCAAGGAAGGTGTGGTTTATCGATTCGGTATCCTGATGGCAATGGTGTCGGACAATGGCAGGAAATTTGTAGGGTCGAAATTTGAAGCTTTTTTGAAAGAGTTGGGAATTTAACACCGAAAGACTTCAGTTACTCACCCTCAATCAAACGGCCAAGTAGAAGTCACTAACCGAACCCTACTTAAAGGAATTAAAAGGATGTTGGATGAATTAAAGGGTCGGTGGCTAGAGGAACTACTCAGTGTTTTGTGGGCTTATCGGACTACTCCGAGAACAACAACGGGAGATTCACCATTTAGACTGGCGTATGGGACCGATGCACTCATATTTGTTGAGATCGGATCTTCTACTCTTTGGGTCAGCCAATATAAGGAGTTATATAATGATCAGGGACTACGATTAAATCTAGACCTTTTGGAGGAAGTTCGGGATTCAACTCTAATGAAGAATACGTCAGGCATACAAAATTTAGCGTTAACAAGTATGTAAAAATATGAAATTATGTAAATTTTGTTTGATTTGAGGCATTAGAATATTATTTTTATAATAGTGTAAATAATTTATTTATAAGTGTTCGGGAGCATTCTGATGACCTTCACCTGGGCTGAAGGCCCGATATCAGAGGAGTTGTATGAGTTTTTTGGGCCGAAGCCCATGGTGGATTTAGAGGTGTTCGGGTCGGCGTCTGAGTCCTTCTGGGCCGGACCCTCACTTTGGTGGATGTCTTCGGGTTCGGCATCCGAGCCCTTTGGGCTGGATCTATTATCTGTAATATATAATATTATTTAATAATGCATATAAATAAATTATGCAAAAATGAAAAATATAAATCCGAGTCCTTTGAATTCACAAAGTCTCCTTAAAGCAAATTTATTTCCCCACAGATGCTAAGGGTTAATTGAATAATTGCTTCCCAAGATAAAACGGATTTCAATTCTTAATTAGTAGCATTACAAAATTAAGAATTCATCGAACCAAAATTTATTTTATGTACTGAAACTATATGAACATGAATGATGCATGCATGAGAACTTACTGTAAAAATTAATGTAGAAACGGAACGGGAAAAATCCACTGCAGAACGGGAACTGTAGAACAGAAAGGGATTATGCAGAAGTGAACGGGACGGGATAGAAAGGAACAGAACGGGATTATCTGTAGAACGGGACGGGAAAACTACAGAACGAGAATTCTAGAACGGGACGGGACAGAAAAAATTTCTAGAAATGGAAGGGAAATTTTTGTATGTCTTAAATGCTTTCCCCACACCATTTATTTATAGAAAAAGTTTGCATGTAACCGTCGTCAAAACGACGTAGTTTCACAAACCCGCCCATCACGACCACGACCCGACCCGACCCGAGTCCACGACCCGACCCGAGTCAATTTTCTCATTTAAATCCCATTTCCAACAATCCCCCATATGAATGTAAAATTGGCTTTACAATATGCAAAATATGTTATGAATATGCAGACACTAGTTCGAGTACATGAGAAAAGATATTTCATCAGGTTAAGTAGCCTAGTGGCTTTGAACTTGCCCTAGTAAAATCTATCGGATTTACTCGGCTAATCAGTAGACTTGATGTCTTTGAACTGTCAGCTTTTTGTGTAAACCAAGACAATAGAATTCACAAAATATCTCTTCAGACATAATTGGTTCTCACGTTTGTGTTCATTTTTGCCTTGAAACACCTCTTGGTTCCGTAAGTATTTTAGAGAATTCAGCCTTCATAATTCTCACAGAAGTGGCCCCCTTCTTACTCACGTAGGTGACTTCTATCAAAAGTATCCTGCAATACCCCACTTGAACATATTTCAAGATATAAAAGTCATTAAAAGCGTAACTTATCCTAATTCTCGCGGCAGATGTGCACTGTCTCATAATAGGAATGGTTAGGAGTAAATATCTCCTCAGTGCTTTACTGAGTACTACATAGTTCGGTTTTCCCATTGAACCTAGATCTTGGGATCTCCAGTCAGCTAGGTTGGGTTGCCACTATAACGACTCTTATTTAAACAGTAGGCTTTAAACCCATTCCCCTCGATGATTTTTCCACTTGCTCTCTTGTTAAACCTTTCGTAAGCGGATCCGCAATATTATCTTTTGACTTTACATAGTCAATTGAGATAATTCCATTTGAGAGCAATTGTCTAACGGTATTATGTCTTCGTCGTATATGACGTGACTTACCATTATATAAATGACTCTGTGCTCTTCCAATCGCTGATTGGCTATCACAATGTATACATATAGCTGGCACAGGTCTTGACCAATTTGGAATATCCTCTAAGAAATTACGAAGCCACTCAGCTTCTTCTCTAGCTTTGTCTAACGCAATGAATTCTGATTCCATTGTAGACCTAGCAATACACGTTTGTTTTGAGGATTTCCAAGATACTGCTGCACCTTCAAGGGTAAAGACATATCCACTTGTGGATTTCGAGTCTTTATTATCAAATATCCATTTAGCATCACTATATCCTTCTAATACTGATGGATATCTAGTATAGTGCAGTCCATATTTTTTAGTATGTTTTAGGTATCCTAAAACTCTCAAAATTGCTTTCTAGTGATCTTTACCTGGATTACTCGTATACCTACTTAGCTTACTTACCGAATAAGCTATATCTGGTCTAGTACAGTTCATGACATACATTAAACTGCCTATTATACGAGAATATTCTAGTTGAGATATGCTATCACCTTCATTTTTAGTTAGATGAAGATTTATATCAACTGGGGTTTTATTCAGAATTATATTATACTTGTTAAATTTTTCAAGTATTTTCTCAATGTAATGAGATTGAGATAATATAATTCCATTAGATGTTCTAGAAATCTTGATTCCTAAAATTATATCAGCAATCCCCAAGTCTTTCATGTCAAATCTATTTGATAACATACGTTTTGTTGAGTTGATAACTTCATTGTTGCTACCCATGATTAACATATCATCCACATAAAGACAAACAATTACATATTCCTTTTGAGTGCTTTTGACATAAACACATTTGTCACACTCATTGATTTTAAACCCATTTAATAACATTACATTATCAAATTTCTCATGCCATTGTTTTGGTGCTTATTTTAATCCTTACAAGGATTTAACAAGTTACATACTTTCCTCTCTTGTCCAGGAGCTATAAAACCTTCAGGTTGTTCCATATATATTTCTTCATCTAATTCACCATTTAAGAATGCAGTTTTTACATCCATTTGATGTATGTCAAGTCTATTTAAAGATGTTATTGCTATTAGCATTCGAATAGATGTAATTCTTGTAACATGTGAATAAGTGTCGAAATAATCTAATCCTTCCTTTTGTCTATAGCCTTTAACAACAAGCCTTGCTTTGTATTTATCAATTGAGCCATCAGCTTTTAACTTCTTTTTGAAGATCCATTTATACCCTAAAGGTTTTGAACCAGGTGGAATATCCACCAATTCCCATGTATGATTTTGCATAATGGACTCAATTTCGCTATTTATTGCTTCTTTCCAATGAGAAGCATCTGGAGAGGATACTGCTTCCTTGTAGGTTCGAGGATCGTTTTCTAACAAAAATGTTAGAAAATCCGGACCAAAAGACGTTGAAGTCCTTGCTCTTTTGCTACGTCTAGGTTCATCCATTACAGACTCTTTGTCTATATTTCCAGGATTATCACTAGTAGCATCCAAAGGTCTTTTGTTCGAATTTGAATCATTATTTCCATTATATGGAAAAATATTCTCAAAAAATGATGCATCTCTTGATTCAATAAATGTATTAACATGAATATCGTTAATTTCAGATTTATGAACAAGAAAGCGATAAGCACTGCTGTTATTTGCATAACCAATGAAAACACAGTCAATTGTTTTTGGTCCTATCTTAACCTTTTTAGGTTTAGGAACCATCACTTTTGCTAAACACCCCCACACTCTTAAGTATTTATAGCAAGGTCTATGACCTTTCCATAATTCATAAGGGGTTTTGTGAGTTTTCTTATGAGGCACTTTGTTAAGAATATAATTGGCAGAAAGCAAAGCTTCCCCCCACAAATTCTGTGGTGCTCCAGAACTGTTCAACATAGCATTCAACATTTCTTTTAATGTTCGGTTCTTGCGTTCAGCAATACCGTTAGATTGAGGTGAATAAGGAGCTGTAGTTTGGTGAATAATACCATGAGTAGAGCAAATCTCTTCAAATGGTGATTCATATTCACCACCTCTATCACTTCTTATTGCTTTAATCTTTTTGTTAAGTTGATTTTCAACTTCATTTTTATAAAGTTGAAACATTTCTACAGCCTCATCTTTGCTTCTTAGCAAATATACATAACAATATCTTGTGCAATCATCAATAAAGGTTATGAAATATTTTTTCCCACCTCTAGTTTGCACAAACTTTAAGTCACATATGTCAGTGTGAATTAAATCTAGAGGTTCAGTTTTCCTTTCAACTGAGTGAAAGGGTAATCTTGTCATTTTTGATTCCACACAAATTTCACATTTATGTTTTAGATTAATATCAAATTTAGGCAAGAATTCTAAATTAATTAATCTACGCAAAGTATTATAATTAACATGTCCTAATCTAGCATGCCATATGTTTGAAGACTCTAACAAGTAAGCAGAAGAATTAATTTTATTATTATTAATAGACTTCGGTACAACAGTCATAACATTCATCTTAAAGAGCCCATCATTCATGTAGCCCTTTCCTACAAACATATCATTCTTTGTAAGTACAAACTTATCAGACACAAACACCAACTTAAAGCCATTCTTGCTAAGTAGTGACTCAGAAACTAGATTCTTCCGAATATCTGGCACATGAAGCACTTCATTCAAAGTCAGTTCTTTGCCAGATGTCATTTTTAGTATAATCTTTCCACGTCCTTGAACCTTTGAACTTGAGGAGTTTCCCATAAAGAGTTGATCATCATTTTCTACTGGTTTGTAAGTAGAAAACATCCATTTGTTGGAACATATATGGCGAGTAGCTCCAGTGTCCACGTACCACTCTTTAGGGTTTCCTACCAAATTACATTCAGATATAACTGCACAAAGGTTCATATCTGAAACATCTTCAGAAAGCTTCTCCAGTTCTGTCACATGTGTTTGAGGCTTTTGTTCTTTCTTCAACTTCTTTGGCTTTCGACATTCATTTGATTTATGTCCTGGAATGCCACAGTTGAAACATTTGCCTTTGAATTTCTTCTTGGCCTTGAAAGCTTCTTTGCTTTCACGCTTCCTTTTGTTGTTGTTTAGCCTTTGTTCTACAACATTTGCCTTAGCTTCAATGAAATTCTTCCCACTTTTATTCTCAGATCCTCGATTGTCCTCTTCAATCCTTAGTCGCACGATCAGTTCTTCAAGATTCATCTCTTTGCGTTTATGCTTCAGATAATTCTTGAAGTCTTTCCATGATGGTGGAAGCTTCTCAATCATTGCTGCAACTTGGAATGATTCACTTAATGACATTCCTTCAGAATGAATGTCATGTAGAATTACTTGTAATTCTTGAACCTGAGTGATCACTGCTTTAGAATCTATCATTTTATAATCTAGAAATCTACCGACTATGAATTTTTTCATGCCAGCATCTTCAGTTTTATATTTCTTATCTAAAGATTCCCACAATTCTTTTGCAGTTTGGATTGTACAATACACATTATACAATGTGTTATCTAATCCATTCATCACATAGTTCCTGCAAAGAAAATCTGCATGTTTCCATGCATCAACAGCAGCCACTTTCTCCTTGTCAGTTTCTCCTTCAACAAGAGTAGGACAGTCCTCTTGTAGAAACCTTGCCAAGTTCAACGTGGTGAGATAGAAAAGCATTTTTTGTTGCCAACGCTTGAAATCAATTCCATTGAACTTTTCAGGCTTTTCTCCATGAGACATACTCACGGCAGGAATGGTGCTTGTAGAAGCCATTTCTGTTATACAAATAAAGACTATTGTCAATAGACAGAAACAAATTTCTGTTTGTACAAGATGTAACAAATTTTGTTTACAAATTTTTTTTTACAGAATATTTATATATTAACACAATAATGTATCTTAGCAATCAAAATAAACTGTTATATGAATTTGAAAACAATAACAAAATAATATCTATTAATATGCAAACAATTTTCTGTTTACATAAAATACTACTACAATTACAGAATATATATATAAACAAAATATTAATTATATATCTATTATAACATGCAATATTTATAAACATATAAACATGCAATTTATTAACATGTAATATAAACTGTTAAGCATAATAATATGTATTAGATATATTCATATGCAAATTAAATAAAATAACAGAATATTATTTAGTGACATGCAACAAATATTTTGTTATAATATTCCTGTAACATGCAATCATGCAATTATTTTGTAGAATACTAATTGTAACAGAATAGTATACATAGAATACTATAACAGAATAGTAATACTAAACTTAATATATGTTTAGACTATATATATTACTATATATATTTAGAATAATACTATATGAGTAGTATTAATCGTGAAAACACTGTGCATATTAAACAACAGAATACATAATAATTTATACTTAATATTTCTAAGTAACGATTCGGCAACACTTTGCGAATTTGATTTTCGATGTAAAATAAAAAATTTCCAAAATCAAAGTAATTTACGGACTTAAAAAAAAATCCCGGGAATTTTTTTTTTCCAAAGTGATTTACCAAGCAGGATATAATATATATCTAATTATCTTGTTCCAAAATTTGCGTGAATAACAAATTTCAAAATTTACAGGACCAAAATATGAGCACACACTGTTTCTGATCACTGTTATTCAATATGACCACTGTAATTTTTTTTTTCCACATAAACTACCCTCCAACGGTAATAGATTAAACAATCAGAAAATTTGGTTTGCAAAAAATAACAGATAATGATTGTTATACATGCAACGGTAATAACACATAAATAAATGTTATAAATGCAACATTCATTTGCATGAAAGCAATATTCCTTCTAAATTCTGTTGACAACCCTTATATTGACATGCATTTACTGACTTTCCTTGTTGAATACAATATTCATTTACACAAACTTTATAAATGCATTAATTTACTTAAAAATAATTATGACAATAATCATGACAGAATTATGTGTATATATACTAGCAGGAGTTTAAACTATATATAAATTTATTTCCAGAAATAAATTTCCAGAATTTCCAGAAATGAAGTTTTTTACAAAACAAAAACTTGTTTTATAAAACAATTTACTATTCACATAAAACAATTTTCTGTTGCAATACTATAATTACAGAAAATGGTAAATTTGCTTTAAGATTGTTATCTGTAATATATAGTATTATTTAATAATGCATATAAATAAATTATGCAAAAATGAAAAATATAAATCCGAGTCCTTTGAATTCACAAAGTCTCCTTAAAGCAAATTTATTCCCCCACAGATGCTAAGGGTTGATTGAATAATTGCTTCCCAAGATAAAACGGATTTCAATTCTTAATTAGTAGCATTACAAAATTAAGAATTCATCGAACCAAAATTTATGTTATGTACTGAAACTATATGAACATGAATGATGCATGCATGAGAACTTACTGTAAAAATTAATGCAGAAACGGAACGGGAAAAATCCACTGCAGAACGGGAACTGTAGAACAGAACGGGATTATGCAGAAGTGAACGGGACGGGACAGAAAGGAACAGAACGGGATTATCTGCAGAACGGGACGGGAAAACAACAGAACGGGAATTCTAGAACGGGTTTTTCAGAACGGGACGGGACAGAAAAAATTTCTAGAAATGGAAGGGAAATTTTTGTATGTCTTAAATGCTTTCCCCACACCATTTATTTATAGAAAAAGTTTGCATGTAACCGTCGTCAAAACGACGTAGTTTCACAAACCCGCCCGTCACGACCACGACCCGACCCGAGTCCACGACCCGACCCGAGTCAATTTTCTCATTCAAATCCCATTTCCAACAGGAGCCTTATCCTGTTGTGTGGTGTTCGAGGTCGGGCCTTCGAGTCCTTTGGGCCGAAGCCTAGACCTGACAATGGGATAGTTTGGGCCTGTACAGTGGGCCTTCCTGCGTGCAGAGTTGAACGTCCCAATTATAATTAAATACGGTTACTCCAAAGGTAGTGATTAGATTGGATTCTACTTGCATCTTTTAAGGAGATTGTGTTGGACCCAAGTTATGATAACTACCATAGCTACGAGTCCTTAACCGATTAGGAGAAGGATTCTAAGACGGTGAGATTATTATAAATACCAGGCCAGGGTTACAATTAAGAGGTAATTCATACTTTTGAGCACTAAACACTTAGCCTCCATTGTTAAAACCTTGTAACGGTCTGTACTCATTCTCACACCGGAGCTATCCCCCGGCGGCACAAGCTATCAAACTTCTGTGTGATCTATTACTGTGCAGGTTCTAGCACGTGGATTCTGTGATTGGACGCGCCGGCGAAACTTGGCGTTAACAATAAGTATATATTTCAACAGTTCAGATTTTAATAACTTCTATTGTTATAAAATTATTAATACATAACCCCAAAATAAATGAAATTTTGCGTAATTTCATATTTTATTAAGTTGATAATCAAATGATATTGTATTGAAAATGACATAATATAACTTATTTTAAATTGATTTAAGATGCATTTTACTATATATATATTGAAAATATTCGATGACGCTTAAAATTTCAAACGCTTATTGGTCGATAATTTTTTTTTGAAGTTATAGTATCAATCGGGTTTTATACTTCTATCAATTAAAAAAATTATATAATAAATTAGGATAAATAATTTATATGTCGATAAATGTTATTACGAAAGTGAATTTCAACTAACGTGATACTCTAAATAATAAGATAGAATATATTAATTTTGATTAACGTGAAACTCTAAGTAATAAATAAAATATATTAGTATAGGGTTCTTAATTATCTCTTGTATTAATATATTTCCTCCGTCACATATAATATATGATGTTTTAGATAATTTAATTTTTTTTCAAATTATTTGATGTTTTATATAATATAGGAGAATAAGCAATAAATTTTTATAAAATTATCCCTCACGGAGAAGTGTTATAGATGAGAGAGATAATATGAGATAAATACATAATAAAAGGTATTATAAATAATTAATACTATATTTAATGATATATAATTATTTTTTAATTCTTGTGCACAATTCTAAAACGTCATATATTCTAAAACGTCATATATTAATTCTTAAAAAATATATAATATTTATTCTAAGTAGAATTTTTATAGAATTAAGTGTTTTTAATGTGATTTAAGTATATATAAAAAATAGGGATTGTACAGACAACCCCCAACATTTCTGATTAATTATATATTTTGTGGGAGTTATTAAAGAAAAAAAAAACCCTAGCATTTCTGATTAATTAAATATCTCTTAAAGGTATAACGGAAATAAAAGAATAATTAAATAGACAATAATTACTTTCCTAATTTTCCCCAAATTTTCTACCCATAAAAGAAAATTAACAAACCTGATATTTTGTAACAAGATTTAAAATCCTTACTTTCCTTTCCACTTCCAAAGCTCAAAAATACAATTATAATTGAGTAATACTATATACACAAATTATTCTACAAATATTTTATAAATTACTGATGTGGTATACTCTATTTCAGCATATTGATCAAAAATTATTTTAATGTAGTCTTCGGCCCCGCATAATATGCTGATGTGGAGTATATCACATCACCACTTAGTAAAAAATTTATAGAATAGTTTGCGTATCTAACATTATTCATGATAATTTTTGTTAATTCTTATTTGGCAAAACTATGTATTTCACCACTATACTTAGCAAATTTTATTTAATACACTACTGAACTTTTAATTTTTCGAATTACATTACTGAACTAATTATTATTTTACAATTAAGTCATTCCGTTAAAAATCTTTGACAGATGTTAAAATATTGCTTATGTGGCGCTAATGTGGCAAATATTATTTTTAAAAATATTATTTTAAACAATAGAATTTTTAGAAAAACGGAACTTTTTTAAAAAACATAATTTTTTAAAAAACAGATTTTAACGCCACGTCAAAGATAATATTTGCCACGTCAGCGCCACATAAGCAATATTTTAACGCCTGTCAAAGATTTTTAACGGAATGACTTAATTGTAAAATAATAATTAGTTCAGTGATGTAATTCGAAAAAATTAAAAGTTTAGTAGTGTATTAAATAAAACTTGCCAAGTATAGTGGTGAAATACATAGTTTTGCCATTCTTATTTTGTCCTCTTTCTTTCTTTGTATTCCATCCGTCCTAAAAAAATAAACAAAATATATTTTTCACATATTTTAAAAAAAAAGTAGTGTTAGGGGTATCAAATTTTTGGTCTGAAATGATGTGTCCTCATTATAATGGATTGGTAAATATCATATGATTGGCGGATTCGGTTAGCATGGAGTTTATTTTTTGATAAGTTAGTCAATTGGCTAATAGAATGTTGACATACATAGAGTCTCGTCTGCGTGCCAGCACTCTATTGGTCAATTAATTAACTTACCCAAAAATAAACTTCATGCTAACCACTCCCCTTATTGGCTATGCAATAAATTTTAATCAAAATAGTGAATGTTATGTCATTTCAAACCCATTTAAAATCAAAATTTTGAAATCTCTAGCATTATCCATTACAAAAATGAAGTAGAAGAAAAAATTAAAAAAAAAATAGTTCTAAATTTATCCATAGTAGCATCATAAAATTATATAAAATAATAATTATTTTTATTTTTTATACTATTTAACTCTATCAAATGACTTATGATGTACTTGTACTTTAACTAATCTTTTCTATAGGCAACAAAAAAAATTATAATTTAAGTCATCTTTTAAGCAGAAGGGGAGTATACTTTATTAAATTACCCCTCATCATGTTCACAATAACATACAACTCAAAGCGTGACAAAATGTTATAGTATAATATTGGACTGAACATTATTGTCATTAAATATGTTATTTGTTTTATCCTCATTGTTGTGATTTTACTATATCTCTATCTTTTTCATTATTTGTTAATTTATAATAACTGGTTATAAAATATAAGATCATTATAAATTATTTGATATCAATTTGAGATATTTTAAATTTTAAAATTGACATAAATTTATTTAATTTTAATTAATACAATGATACATATGATAAATTATATAAAAATTAATATTATTTGAGTTTATTCGACTACTAACATTTGCAGCTTTTGTAGGGATAATGCTTGCAGCGTTTGAATATCTAAACACGTTGTACCATTTTTGGTGCGTTACGTTTGGTTCGAGTCCCAGAGGCTACATTTTTATTTTAAATAAATTGTGTTTGATATAAATTGATACAAATAAAAACACTTTAAAATGACAATTTTTTAAGTGTGTTTGAAATTTTAAACACTTTAAACGTTGTGTAACTAAACATATACTTTGTAACATTTAATATTTCGCAATAATTAATGACTTATATTATCTTTAAATTTTAAAAATATGTTAAATTAATTTTTAAAAGTTAATAATAATATTATAATTTTGAGTTAGGCTACTTTTGGTGGGATTCAGTTATCAGCAGTGCAATTCATCTGTAGTGGTTTGAGGATCCAGTTGGTGATTGTGGCAGAATAACAAAGATTATGGGTATGGTGGGTCTGACTGGTTGTTGAAAGGGTGAATGCTTAGCCTACCAAACATGTTTTTTTAAGGGTTAAAAATTGCATTAAATCTCATTGAACATGTAAAGATACTCTTCGAATTCTTGTTTAAAATGAAATATTTATTCTATGTAAAAGTCTTAATTAGATTAGGGAAATAAGAGTTGAGTATTTTATAAATAAAAACTTTATATGGACATAAAAATTAGATATGAGTGTATTTGAATTTTACTTATTTGTATTTTGACCTCTAATTGTAACACCCCAGTCCCACATCGAAAGATAGGGAAAGATTTGTCTGCATATAAGGAAATAAAGTTACTACCAATAGTACCTTCAAGTCATGACCTTTTGGGAGCCTGTGGTGGGCTAGATAACCCAAGAAGATACTATTGGGCCAGTGGTTTGAGGCCTTATTTGAATGAATTTGATTCGATTCAGACTTGAGATTTGACCCAAGATTTGTTCCGGACTCGGGATTTGACCCGGGTTGTTTCATATGGTATCAGAGCCGACTCTCGAAAGCTCGGGTCGAGTCATCCGATCGGGTTGCCGGAGGTGGGGACACGAAGGCTGGTGGTATTATCCCACAATGGAGAGATGAAGGTCCGGAGGTGGGGACACGAAGCCAGCCGGTATTATCCCACAATGGCTAGAGAGGCAAAGATCTTTGGGCCGTGTGTGTGATCGGTTCTGACGGGGACGTCAGAAATTTAAGTGGGAGAGTTTGTAACACCCCAGTCCCACATCGAAAGATAGGGAAAGATTTGTCTGCATATAAGGAAATAAAGTTACTACCAATAGTACCTTCAAGTCATGACCTTTTGGGAGCCTGTGGTGGGCTAGATAACCCAAGAAGATACTATTGGGCCAGTGGTTTGAGGCCTTATTTGGATGAATTTGATTCGATTCGGACTTGGGATTTGACCCAAGATTTGTTCCGGACTCGGGATTTGACCCGGGTTGTTTCACTAATAGTGGAATCAGGATCCGCTACGAGGATTTCTCTGTGAGGATCTTGTGAGAGTTTTGTTGTGGGGTTGACAACACATTAAAAATGAGATCAAACGGCTCACAACGTTTTGATAAGAATTTTTTTTTACAAGTTGACAGAAAATTAGAAGCCACCAAACACATTTATTTTTACATATATTTTTTTTTAAAATTTTTTGATAAAATTTGTGAGCCGTTGGATCTCCTTTTTAATGTGTTGTCAAGCCCACAACAAAACCTCACAAGATCCTCACAGAGAAATCCTCATAGAGGATCCTGAAATACACTCATGCCCAATTTTCATTTCCACCTAAAAGTGCTCTTTTATAAATAAAATTTTATGTTTAATTGATGTGAGAGAGAAGTGGGAAACACATGTGACAACCCGAAAAATTGAATTGTCCAGAATTTAAGTTTAAAGAATTAGTTGTTAATAAAATAAATTTTTATTAATAATATTATGTGCTATGTGTTTATTAATCGTTCTAGAACCTAGGATGATTATAAAATGGGACGATTCTGGCTACGAGCTTGATTGATCGAGTAAGAATTTTCAAGACGAAAATAAAAAATTTTCCGGGAACAAAAGTATTTCTGAGGAAAAGACGAAATATGCACAATTCACCCGACGAAACTCTAAGGGTTAAGGTTTGAATAACCTAAGTCTTTCCGAGAGTTCGGTTTGTCGAAATGACATTCCGTCTAAAGATTTAACGATAATATGTCGTGAAAAGTTAAGTTAGCAGATAAAAGTTTTTCTTGAAAAACGTACAAAAATCAGACGAAATAAAAACGACGACAAGTATTGTTATGTACTTTTCATTCGTTTAACTACGTTAGGGAAAAACATGAAGAAAAACGCTTAACATCGAAAAGTATTTTTTTATTTTTTAAAATTCCGAAGAATGCGTAAATATTAATCTGTAAAAGAAAGACGAAATATCCAAAAATATTTGAATTCCGAGAATCGCAGTTTTTAAAACTGTCGGATGAATCCCGAAAGACGGAAGCACGAAGCTTCCAAGAGAAGCTTCGTGAATAGTAAGGAGGTGGGAATAGTAAATTTAGGGGCGAAATGACTATTTTGCCTCTAGTCTTGGTTTTCTATATGAGAGAGCCTTAGCTCATTTGTTGGTGAATTTGAAAATCACCAACACTTGAGAGAGAGAGAGAGAGAGAAAGAATTCGGATGAGGAGAGAAAGGAAGATGAAAAGCTAGCTTGTGTGCAAATTTTATCCAACGAGGGAAGATTAATAAGAAAGGTAATCCAAAACCTAGTATAATCTAAATTTTTCTTTAAGTTTTCTATGTTAATAAACATAACTTAATGAAAAAAGAAGTAAAAGATGTTAAGAATGATTTTCATATGGTTGAAATCATGAGAAAATGAAGAAATATGAATTAGAAGTTTAGTTTATAAATTTCTCAAGGAAGTATGAATTTCGTAATGAATTTGAACGATACAAATGAATCATATGAACGATTTGGTGAAATAAGTAAGGAATGATTTTTTATAACACCAAATTCCAAGAAAAAGTAAAATCATAATCAAAGTATTGATTAAAAATGAAGAACGTACGAAGAACGCGAAGAACACACGAAGAACACGGAGAACGTTGTTGATGGACAAATTTAAAACCATCATAGTTAGAACTTGTTGTTGATGAACAAGTTTAAAACCATTACGTATAAGTTAGATGCTTATTACTTGGTTAGGAACAATAGAAACATTCATAAATAACAGATTGAACTTAGCTATAACGAAGTTATGGCGAAACTTCGTAAAAGACGAACTAAAAATAGAAACTTTTTAAATGAACCCGAATGTGTAGGGTTTCATAAGAATGTAAGAAATGTAGAAAACATGAGTCGTGGACTCAGGAACAAACGAATTTCGAGTTTGGATGACCAAATTACGGACGAACAAACGAATGAAGAACGTTAATAACGTAAAACGAACTAATAATGAAATTTAAGCCAATTGAATGGAATGTTTACGGATACAGAATGAATTTCTATTTGAGGGAAGTTAAAGTACGTAAGATAGGTAAGAAAATGGCTTTGGAACGACCTCATTCCGAGTTATAATGAAGAAGTTACGAGATTGCAAAGTAGGCGATTCGTACGCATTCCAACACTTAGAAAATAATGTTGGAAAAAAACTTAGTTGTTGAACTGGCACCGCAGCGCCAGTTTGAACTTGAAAGGAGTCGCCGCAGCGCCAGCTCCAGGCAATAGTTACTAGAGACTTGCGCTACAGTGCCATTAATAACAAAGGAAATGGCGCCGTAGCGTCGGTACAGGGAAAAACCCAGAGAAGAGTTGTTAATTTCTTAACTCTTGGGGGAAGTGTAAGAAAAGATAATGAACATATAGTTCACCTAATGTCACACTTAAATAAGTGATTTAAACCTTTAATGAAGGTTGAAAAGAAAGATTGAATGGAATTAAAGGACAAAGAATGTAAAGAATATAAACGCAACATAGTTGCGATGAACGATCGATCTTAGCATACAATAAACCTTATGGCTTCGACATGAAGAAAGAATAATGAACGCGGGGTTCATGTAATGGATAACGAATGAAATCAATTAAAACCTTAGGTAAAGGTTAAATTAGAGATTAAAAGATGAACAATGTGAATGTTGAATACGTAAACGATTCTCGTGAATCGTATTCGCGTTGTGCGAACGTTCTAAGTATACATTGGTTGTATTGACTTAAACGTTGACAAAGGTAGTAAGTAAGATATGAATTTATCAAGAAAGCCAGAACAAACGGTAATAAGATTAATGAAAGTTCGAATGTGAGTCGGATAGAAAATGTTATAATAAAACGTAAGCGTTAAACACTTTAGCCAATGTCAGGGTTGAGTGTACGCAGATATTAAATGGGCAGAACCTACACGCCGTGTATGGTTTGACCGTAAAGTAATGAAGACTAATGATTAAACCTATGAATGGTGAAGAAACTGAATTAATGACAATGGCGTATAACGTTAAGAAGCCATTATAAGATATGAATAAGGTAATGTAAAATGATTAACACTATGTTAGCATAGTATTAACATTAAATGATTGTTCTAAGTATATAAAAGACTGTATGACTTAGATGATAAGGAATAAATCTTGAGGTATGACATTTAGTTGCCAGAAATCCATAAGGAATAAGAAATCGACTTAACGAACACTATAGGTTTAATGGTTCAGATAAGTTAAGTTAAGTTTAGGTTGTGGTACAATCGTAATCTTTAATGGTTGAGATATAGGAGCTGGGCTAAACAATTCTTTCAGAGAGCGGAGGTATATACGAAACTAGCAACCGATCTAACTCGTTGTGAAAGACAATGTAGATGAGACGGGAAACTAGTTTGTTGGTTGTTTGTTGGAAACCACTCAAAGTACCATATGGACTACTAGTAGAGACTCGATGTGTGCTAAGTCCTAGAAAAGTAATAAGAAAAAGATAAGAATGTAAATCATCAAAGATGATGATCGTATAAGTAAGACATCTCCGTATGTGGTAACACCGTAAAGCAGTAGAAGATTTGTCGCGTAAACTTAGATTGCAAGAATGCGAACCCTAAGAAGTAAATTTAAATTTAAACCAATGTGTAAGTCAAATATACTTGACTAATTGGTGTATGTGCTATTTCCTTATGTGCTATATAGGGATTTCAATGAGCAGTTTTGTGACGCCCCCAAAATAGGTCCACACGACCCATTCTGAGTCGCCAGATATCATACTATAAAAATCAAATACAAACTTCATTTATACAACTGTTGAACTGTCGTGCAGGATACGACCACAATTAAACTGTGAGGTTTAATACAAATGTATGTAACTTTCATGGTGCCTTGACCACAACCTTACAATGGTACCTTACATAAAAGTACTGTCCATAACTGTTTTAGAAATTAAATTCTTTAAAAAGTGTTTAAGGAAACCTTCGTACATGGGAGGCCATGCGTCTAGGTTATGATAGATATCATATGTCCACAGAATTATCCTTGATTGACCCAATAGTCCCCAAAGAAAAACAAGAAGATTGCTATCATCTTCTTTCCAATGGTGAGTCTTCTCTTGACATATAATTATCTTCGTTGTATCCAAATGAGAATTATATTTCAAATAAACTCCAAGATTATATAGGTAGTGCTCGTAGATATAATCAGCAAGTGGATGTGCACAACCCTGTCTTATGATAACACGAGGTTGTATGTCATTAGATATCTTGTATGATAGTGGCAAAACACCCTTCCAAAGTTGGGTTCACCTCACCCTATTCGGTTCACCAAAATTAAATATCAAATGACGTATACAATACGATACACTTATCTAAAGTTCTCAATAAAATTATTTCCATACTATTTAAGGAGAACCTCAACAGCTATAGACCACCGTTCTATTCTTCTATTACCCCCGCTCGACCCAGCTGCAATCTTATTACCTGAAAGGGATTTGAAGCAAAAAGGGTGAGCACAACTAGCCCAGTAAATAATATCACGACTAAAGATAATTTACATCATCAATAGACTTCATCAGTAATAAATCAGATATTTAGAACATATGGTAGATGATAAAACTTTTCAACCATAGTTGTAGCGAAACGAGCAATCCATTAGAAGAGTCAAATAGACCATCAGATCTATTATCTTCTTCATGTTAAAAGTCCACCAATAATGTTTTATCCCTGTAACATCAATCAACAATTCCTATCCACAATCATATGAATAACTCTTAATCATTATTGTGATTCTAAATTCCTCTTCGCACCCAGGACGAAGATAATTTTCATCACCTTTCTTCACCTGAAACATCAAAAATCATGGTTATACCAAATCACAATTCCTGCTCATAATCATACTAATAAATTCATCTTTGTATTACGGCCAAAGATATTCATTAACAATTCATCTTTGCACTACAGGCCAAAGACATACAACTGTATTATAGAAGAGTCAAGTAGAGCATGATATCTACTATCTTCTACAAATTAAAAGTGTATTATCAATATGTTATCGCTGAGTCTCAGCTTAATAAATAATCCACATCATTGAATCATCCCTACACTACAGCCAAGGATATTCACTAGTATTACGACCACGAATTATCTATGCACTACGGACCAAGGATATTCGTGTTTTCAACAATGGAAATGATTATACCGAATAATCCCTGGTTATAATCATACCAACAACTGTCCATCAATGCACATAAGCCAAAGAATAATAAATAACGAAACCAGGTCATGCGTAACGCACAGACATGATGTTCCAACAGAATAATAAATAACAGAACCAGGTCATGCGAAAACGCACAGACATGATGTTCCAACAGAATAATAAATAATGGAATAATAGAAGAATTTCACCATGTATGCGGTACTTCGCATAGACAGGTTATTCCAACATAATGATAAAGAATTGAATAATAGAAGAATTTCAGCAAGTATAGGGTAGCCCGCGTATATAGGTTATTCCAATAGAATAATAAAGAATGGAATAACATAAGTTCTCTTCATGAATACAAAAGAATAATACCCCTTACCTTAGAACAAACTGGATATAGGAGTAGTGAAGTAGCAGGATACTTTTCTTCTTTCTCTCTATAGTTTCTCTCTCTAGAGTTTCAGTGAATTCGTAAGAAATAATGAAGGAATGAACTTCTATTTATAGGAGAATGGACTAAATAGTAACTAATTCATGAACGGTCCAGATTGATTTACTTTTAAACGGACGGTCCAGATTGGTTTACTATAAAATATTCTAATAAAACAAAATCTTTTAAATAAAATATAATATATTTTATTTATAATCTAATAAAATGAATAACTTTATAAAAGTATTTTGTTTTATATAAAAAGCTTTTCTATTTTATTACATTAATAATACTAATAAAACAAAACTTCATCATCATTATTATAATTCACACTATTAATCGACCAGGTCATTCCCAGGAAAGAGGGGGCTTTCTAATAAGGATTTCTCCTTATTGGCGCGCAATTAGGTGACCAAACCTCTCCTTGGCAGAACTTCTAGACATCGTTAATATTGTAAATAATAATATTAATAAGTTCGTCGTCTCAATTATTGATTTAATAATATATAAAATATCGACAATAATTGAATCAATTAACGTGAGATACTATGCAATAATTACTGAGGCAATAATTGAACAAAACTGAGTGACTTCTCACGTAAGCATCAATAACCAATACCGTGCGCTACTATGCAACCACGCGTATTCTTGTACTTTTAACACCGGGTGTTTCAACAGTTAACGATAAAACTTTCGCCGTTATTTTCATAAAATATTTTTGTCATTTTCTCAATCCGACAATAATTCTGTTGTGGGGTACACCAATGATTGTGCCGTCGTACAATTATTCACTACAAGAAAAAGGCCTAATACCGACCAACAATATCAGCGACCGCATATGCGGTCGCTAATATTTGTATTAGCGACCGACATCTGCGACCATGACTTAATCTAGTTGCTATTATAAATCAGCGACCGCATGCGGTCACTGAGCAGTCATTAGCACAACTTTGCCTCCCAAAATTTGGCAGGAAATGTTGGCGCCAAGGTTTTTTGTGACCACTAATAATCAGCGACCACATATGGTCGCTGATATGTCCACATCATTAAAAATTAGCGACCAAGGCAGTCGCTGATGGCGGTCGCTGATTCTCATAAACTTAATCAGACTCAGGTTCGCGACATCAGTATAG
Source organism: Panax japonicus (assembly GCA_020205505.1). Lineage (NCBI taxonomy): Eukaryota > Viridiplantae > Streptophyta > Magnoliopsida > Apiales > Araliaceae > Panax > Panax japonicus. The sequence goes on from JAINUV010000567.1 coordinate 106,839, forward strand.
AGAAGAAAAGAAAAGAGGGAGTTACAAACGAGGGAAAAGAGGGAGTAGGGGGGAAGAGAAGAAACCACTGCCGCACTGCCGCACCACCGCTGCACCACCGCCGCACCACCACTGCACCATGCCGGTAACCCCCAATTAATCTCTAAAGTAAACTTTTAGTTATCCCTTAATCCCTAAATCTCTAAATTAGACCAATTATGCTTTATGTAATTCTATTTTTGTACATTTAAATTAGGTTGTTCTCAATACTCTAGCTGCATTTAAAATTAAATAGTACAATATGACTGTGGGTAAATAATGTTTCTTTTCTGATTATTTTTTTGTAAATTGATAATTTCAATTGTACTTCAGTAATGGCGCTTATAGAAGGAGATTTTAAGCGAGCTAATCCCTACCATTCTTCTGTTATACTTATACATTACATGATTTCTTCAGTAATTGATAATTTCTTTAGTAATTGATAATTTCTTCAGTAATTGATAATTTCTGTTATATACACTTCAGTAATTGATAATTTCTTTTGTTATACTCATACACTACATGATTTACTAGTTGCATGCTTAAATTAAATTATTTATGTTTAGATCTAAGTTGCATATCTTTTAATATTTACAAGGTTACTAATTGATCATGTGTTATTACTTTTTTGAATGTTTCTTGCTATAATCTCAGTTTCTATCTAGTTTTCAACTGATACTTGGATGAAGATAGCCGTTCTTTTGTAAAACAGAGAATAAATAATTTTCAGATAGCTGTTCATTCTCACAATCTATTATTAAATTATCTGATATCTAATAAAATCAGTCACATTGTAGATAATCACATGGTAGCACATAGCAGTGAATACAGTACTAGTACTGATTCCTGGAGGTTCTCCCGCTAATCTTCCTATAAATTCCATTCCTAAAACCCCGTAGACTGCTTTGGTTTATCTAGTCTTAATACTGATTGACCCATTGATAAACATAGACCTAGATTGGATCTAGAGTTGTAATGATGTTTGTTTATATTGATATACGTCCATAGAAAACATATATAAATAAAGGAAGACTCAAAAGTATAGTTTATTTGGTAACCGAGGAACCTGTAGCTACTGCGTCACAAAACCATCAAAATGTATTTATCAAGTCCAATATTCAGATCATGCCTATATAATATATATATTTTTTGGACATACGTGCCCATGTAGATAGAGAGCCAACAATTGTACTGTTAACTAAAAGCTATAATTTAAGGTCAGTCGTAGTTGAGTTAGTTTTCTAGACATGCTAAAAGCTATAATTTCAAGTTTTCCATTAACTCGACATGAACATAAAGAACACCTAAAGGAAATGAGTATATGTGATGTTATGTTATCTCTTCTCTAAACTTTAAACTTTTAGATATGGACCCTGGAATATATAAAGGCAATGAGTATATGTGATGTTATGTTAATTGCTTATACATTCTTGTTGCTCTTATATGCCTAAAAATGGTCAAGTATGCATGCCCTCGTGCATGTGGATAGTCCATATTATAGGGGAGACTCTGCCGAAATTTTTTCGTTGGTTGGGTAATTTATACTTGTCCCAATGCTTATGCAGACCATGCATGATGCAATGATTCATATTCTACCCGTAGGAATCTATTGGCTTTAGGTTGGTGTCAATTAAAATATGTAAGATGACATAAGACCATAACAATCATATATATATGTAGGATGACATAAGACCATAACAATCATAACGATCTCAAGCTGTGTAAATTTGTTTTGGCATGTATCCTTGTTCAATTCCCGAATAATCATATATATATGATGCACACTCATGTTATATATGTACATATATGGTATTGAGCTGAATTATAAAACTCTAACAAGGGAATACAATAATTCATGTCAACATAGGTACCGTGGTATCATGGACCTCTATTCAGATCGTAGTTGGATGAGAAGATGAAAGTCAAGTGCCCAGATAGGTGCTACAACAAAATTTAGAGCTGGTTGCCAAGTATTTCTAGATTATACGTATAGTCACCCGAAATGTGTTAATGGTCAGAACAAGATAAGATGTCCTTGTTTGAAGTGTAAGAATGTAAATTATATGGACAGAGATATAGTAAACTATCATTTACTTGTTTCTGGGTTCATGAACAATTATGAAGAATGTTGGTGGGCACATGGGCAGAGAAGAGATAGTGGCAACACACAAGTACACAATCCAGGCAGCAATACCCATCATATGAATGACATGGTTCATAATATTGCAGGGCCAGATTTTAATTGGGAACAAGGCAGAGAGCAACCTATGAATTCTGATGCCAAAGAATTCTTTAAGTTGTTAGACGAGGGTAGCGAACCGTTGTGGCATGGTTACACGAAGCACACTACATTGTATGCAGTGGTGACATTACTTAACATCAAGGCTGATCACAACATGAGCCATGAGTGGTTTGAGTCACTCTTGAGGGCCATTAAGAGTATATTGCCTGTCGGTGAAAAATTGCCCGATAACTACTACTATTGTAAAAAAATGGTGAAGAAGTTGGGTCTTGGATATCAAAAAATTGATGCATGTTATTTTATAAGGAAAATGAACAGAAGACAAAGTGCACGTTTTGCAGTTATGATCGATTTAGGCCTAATAAAGAGGGTGTGACTACAAAAATGGCGAATATACCTTTTAAGATTTCAAGGTATTTTCCAATTACATCTCGGCTCAAAAGATTGTACATGTCTTCAAGAACAGCTGAGCATATGACTTGGCATGCGAAATCTCCAACCAAAGATGGAGAACTTAACCATCCCGCAGATGGGCAGGCTTGGAAAGATTTCAACTTAGCACATCCGGGGTTTGTATTGGAACCTAGAAATGTGAGGCTTGGATTGTCCACTGATGGTTTCAACCCGTTCGGCCACTCAGCTGTTCCGTACTCCTGCTGGCCTGTGATTGTTACTCTGTATAACTTGCCTCCTTGGATGTGTATGAAACAGCCGTACTTGTTTCTTTCACTCGTGATTCCTAGTCTCAAGAGTCCTGGAAAGAACCTAGATGTTTACTTGAGACCTCTTATTGACGATTTGAAGGTATTGTGGGAGGATGGAGTACAAACTTGGGATGTTTCCATGAAAACAAATTTCAACCTTAGGTCAGCAGTTATGTGGACCATAAGTGACTTTCCTGCTTATGGTAATTGGGTTTGGCGTGTCTCATAATTGGGTTCGGAGAAGCATCTTTTGGGAACTGCTTTATTGGTCTACAAATTTGATTCATAATAATCTAGACGTGATGCATATTGAGAAGAATGTGTTCGACAATGTGTTTAACACCATGATGGGTGTTGCGGGCAAGATAAAAGATAATGATAAGGTACGGTTGGACATGAAAATATTTGTAAGCGTCCTGGATTAGAACTTTATGAATCTACTAATGGTAAGATGGTCAAACCGCATGTCAGGTACACATTGTCAAAAAAGTAGGTTGAAGATGCGTGCACATGGATAAATTCTCTGAAACTACCAGATGGATATGCGTCAAACATTGTAAGGTGTGTTACAGGTGGGAAAGTACAAGGGATGAAGAGTCATGACTGTCATGTGTTCATGGAGAGACCCATGCCTATAACATTTCGGGACTTGCTTGATAAACCAATATGGGATGCTTTGACTGATCTTAGTCGTTTCTTCAAAGTCATATGTTCAAAAACGTTAAATGAAAAGGACATGTCTATACTTGAGAAAAACATCATTGAGATCACGTGTAAGCTTGAAAAAATATTTCCTCTTAGTTTTTTCGACTCTATGGAGCATTTTCAAATCCATCTACCCTATGAAGCTCGTGTTGGTGGCCCAGTTCAATATAGATAGATGTACCCTTTCGAGAGGGTCATGGGAATCCTTAAGAGGAAGGTAAAGAATAGAGCTTATGTCGAGGGGTCGATATGTGAGGCATACAGTTTTGATGAGATATCTACGTTTGTCTCAGACTATTTTCCCAACGAAGTCTTGACAAAGGCCAATCGAGTCCCGAGACATGATGATGGGGGAAATATTGAACTAAATGGTCGGCTTTCTGTATTTGGTTTACTGGGTCGTGCGTATGGAAAAGGAAAGCGCATATTCCTTTCAGAGCAAAATTTACATGCTGCGCATACTTACATTCTTCTCAATTGCGAGGAGATTGATGAATTTGTGAGGTATACATGTAAAATTCATATGTATTAGACTTATATCTTAACCTGCAGTCTCATATTAATATATATTAATATTTATAAAATTGTATAGAACATATGATGATGAGTTAAAAGCAAATCAGCCTGGCATCACTGATAAAGATATTCAAGTTAGTCGTGATAAAAAATTTGCTCTTTGGCTAAAGGATAAATTAAGTTAAGTTAATTAAGAATGACATATATCGTATTAATTTATTAATGTATTTAATTCAATAGAATTTTTGTAGGCTCTTAATGAGGGAACGATTCCTCCAAATATACAAGTCCTAGCTATGGGTCCAGACAGGGACCAAGTCATTCACAATGGTTACAAAATAAATGGATGTGAATTTCATACAAAGACATATGCTTGCGGTAAAAGAACAACTAATACTGGAGTGTGTGCTCAAGGAGATTGTTACAATGAGCTTAGTCATGCCTTTTATGGGGAGTTGGAGGAAATCGTAGAGTTATCGTACAAGGACACGTACGGGGGTCATATTAACTTGTTCAAGTGTCGTTGGTTTGATTCAGAAAAAGGGAAACATGTTGACAGACAAAGAATCGTCGATATTGACCTCCATAGGTCGGCGTACTCCAACAAACCATTTGTTTTACCAACACAAATAGTACAAGTATACTACACTCCTAGTCTTGATAGGAAAAGGGATAGACCGCCTACAAATTGGCAAGTTGTAATTCATACTCCAGCGCGCAGTCGTGTCCAAGTAATAGACGGGGATTTCTACCAAGAGGAGATGCTTCATAGACCTCCTGTAATAAATATAGAGGACAACAATGATGTACTCCAGTTAGAGGGTGGAGATGAACCTGATGAATTGGATCCCGAGATAATTATTGTGCCAGATGACAGTGATACTGAGGAAGAGTTATTGATTGACACTGACACATAATCTGAAGAAGAAGATGGTTATGAATCTCTGATACTTGTACAAAATGATTCTGACTCAGACTACGATTTTCATTAAAATGTGTGTTTAGTTTTAATTGTATTACAATGAATTACATATAGGAATGTTCTTTATATCCTTAACATGTTTATGTACCTTTCATTTATAGTTGTCGTAGTTAACTATTTCATACAATTAATAGTCATTATTGTCCTTTTCTTTAAAATGTATGTTTAGTTTTAATTGTATTACATACAATTATATATGTACATGTTCTCTATATCCTTGACATGTTTATGTACCTTTCATTTATAACTCATACTAACATCCTAAATTTTTTACTTATAGATGTCTTCTGAACCAACAGCACAAAAGCGCGGGTTGGGTCGGGGCCCTAATCATGTGCCGAAGGCCCCGGCTAATCCAGATGATCGCATTCTCATACAGATCCGTCCTCCTCCAGAAAGCACATAAGTTAAACATCGTGTATATATAAGGGTTTAATATTTTTATTGTTATAAATATGTTTTAATATAAATTATTGTATATTGTAGTGATTTTCAAGATAGTAAAATTGTGAAGTGCATTTGACAATTATGTTTACGGAACTGGCCTACGCCAGTGATTACATGGGCGTGCACACCTCTCGCCCATAAGGATGCAGTTTGGGCTGAATTTTAGGTATCTTTTTTTATCACTCTGACAGATAATACATAGTTAATCACATAATATGGAAGCTTAATATTATTATGGTAATATAACAGTTTTAATATTATTATTATTGTTTTATTTGCAGAAGCGGTATAGATGGGATGACGCACATGCATCAGTTATTCAGACTCTGTTTTGGCAGAAGTGCGCCATTCAAACTAAAGATAATCTGAATAAGGAACGATAGAAGGCCCTGCACAATGCTGAGATAATCTGAGCAGTATATGCATGAGCATAGCCCCTGATGGTGCTCACAGCCCATATGGGTGTAGATGTGTGACCAATGGAGAGCTGAGAGCTGGGTTAAGAGACGCAAGACTGCTGCCTCGAACAAATCCTCGGGTGTATTTGAAGGTGAAAAGGAAAAAGACACGTACAAGGGCGGTAGTATATCACAGCTGCAATATATTGCTTCCAGGGTACGTATATATAGCAAGCTTATTGGCTTAGTTATTTATTTTTATGTTTACAGTCATGTTTTGTAGCTAAAATATCATATGTTTACATATTAATATGAGAACATGAATTGTAGGAGTCTCAGTCTCAAGGTCTACCTATCAATTGGTTGGATGTGTATATGGCCACCCGTGATGGTCTGCCTGATGCTGTTCAGATAGCGGTAATAAGTTAACTTTATACTAATATGTTGTTTATAAATTGTGACGACCTTTTTTAGTATTTTTTATTTTTTTTAATTATTTAATTGTTGACCTTCTGACAGGACACTTATAAGGGCTTAATGAACGAGCACTATCCTGAAGGCACCCCGCGTCCGTCGATTGATCAAGAATTATGGGAGAGGGCGTCCGTCGTGAAGAAAAACTATGTTAAAGGCCAAGGAAAAAAATGACGCCCGACCATCAGTGGCACAGGTAGCTCTGCTACCCAGTCTACACAGTCATCAGGTCATCCAGCCTATCATACTCCTAATGACTGTGTGAGAGAGATATGTCAGAATCGAGATCTTCTTCGTATACTGGGCGGGCATCTGTATTTTCTGAGTCCTGATGAGTTGGCGGAGGCAGTGGCGGCAGCATCAACATCACAGCATCAGGGTGGCGACCAGGTATATATATCGATATTGTTACTGTCACTATTTTACTTATATGTTTCACTATAAATTGTCTATTGTTTAGCATTCCCCAAGTCATAGCAGTATCAACACATGTAACATATATGTTTTATTCTTTTATTAATTACAGGGTACTAATAAATAAACACATCAGCGACCGCATGTGGTAACTAATAGTGAAACGCTGTCGCTGATAACTACTATGAAACTAGCAACCGAATTAGTTGCTAGTACCAGTCGCTGACATGTGTGCCATGTCACACCTGGCATATGACTTAACATTAGTCAGAATAGCAATGGCTTCGGTCGCTGATTGCGGTCACTACTATATCAGTCACTATTATTGGTCGCTGATGTCCTTCCAGCGACTAGATTACCTGCGACTAATATCAGCAACCGCATGCGGTCGCTGATACTCATCTACGACCACATGCGGTTGCTGATATGCGATCGTTGATAAGCCTTTTTGTTGTAGTGATTCCCTATTAAAACGAATATTCCCTGACCAATCAAATATTATATAACAACTTGCGAACTTTGCAAAATTTATAACTATTACCCACAACTATAACATTATATCAAATTCATTCCATAATATTCAAAAATGATAATTATAGAAAATTCATCTTTATTCATAAAAGTTGGGGTCTTACAATCTCCCCTTCTTATGAAATTTCGCCCTCGAAATTAGGGTACGTACTTGGTATGTCGAAGAGGTAAGGGATACCTTGATTTCATTTCAGATTCTAACTCCCAGGTCATTTCCTCAACATCGTGGTTCCTCCATAAAACTTTGACTTGAGGTATAACCTTGGAGCGTAGAATATGTTCCTTCTTATCCAAGATTTGAACAGGAACCTCTTCATATTTAAATCGTCCACTATTTTGTCCGGTTCTAACTCAATAATGTGGTTCGGGTCATTCACATATTTACGTAATATGGATATATGAAAAACGTTATGAACACGAGACATACTTGGCGGTAAAGTGAGTTTATAGGCTACAGTCACTACTCGATCAAGGATTAAAAATGGGCCAATGAATCGAGGATCGAGCTTTCCTCTCTTTTCAAATCTCGTAACTCCTTTCCATGGAGCAACACGTAACAACACATGATCTCCAATATCGAATTCCACGTCCTTTCGATGAAGATCAGCATAACTCTTTTGTCGGTCTTGTGAGATTTTTATACGTTGTCGGATCATTTTAATCTTTTCCATAGTCATACGTACCAACTCCGGTCCCAACAACGTTGCTTCACCCACCTCATCCCAGCATACTAGAGAATGACACTTTCTTCCATACAATGCCTCGAATGGAGCAATGCCAATACTTATTTTACTCCACCAATGGTAAGAACTTGTCCCAACTTCCCTTGAAGTCAAGGGCACAGAGTCTTAATAAATCTTCAAGAGTTTGAATAGTCCTCTCTAATTGTCCGTCTGTCTGAGGATGATATGCCAAACTAAATCGTAAATCCGTGCCCATAGCTTTTTGTAAACTAACCCAAAATTGTGAAGTGAATCTTGGGTCTCGATCAGAAACTATGGATACTGGCATACCATGCAGTCTTACAATTTCGTTTATGTATATATGAGCAAGATGTTCAAGTGTATAAGTTTGTTGTATTGGTAAGAAATGAGCAGACTTGGTCAATCTATCAACAATGACCCAAATTGCATCTATGCCTTGAGAAACCTTGGGAAGACCAGTAACGAAATCCATGGTAATGTGCTCCCATTTCCATTCTAAAATTTCAAGTGGTTGCAATGAACCTTTTGGTACTTGATGCTCTGCCTTGACTCGTTGACAAGTTAAACACCTTGAGATAAATAGCGCTATCTCTTTCTTTATATTGCCCCACCAAAATGTATGTCGAAGATCATGATACATTTTGGTACTCCCAGGATGGATTGCAAACGGTGTATTGTGCACCTCCATCATGATTTTATACTTTTACTCAGGATCGTTAGGAACACAAAGTCTAGAGTTGACTCGAAGTATTCCTTCTTCATCAATTCGTGCTTCCGACATAGCACCTTCTTGTACTTTCTTCCTCATATGCATCAGCTCCAGGTCTGTAGCTTGAGCAACTTTAACTTTATCGATTAAAGTCGGTTCTACTCATATATTCACCATCATCATGTGGGTCCCTGGAGTCTTTATCTCTATCTCCATCCTTTGCAAGTCATACAAAATGGGCCTCTGCTTTGACAATATCGCACTCGTACCGGCATATGATCTTTTACTCAATGCGTCAGCTACCACGTTTGCTTTTCCAGGATGGTATTGGATGGTATGATCATAATCTTTCAACAGTTCAAGCCAACGTCACTGTCGCATATTGAGTTACTTTTGAGTGAAGAAATATTTGAGGCTTTTATGATCCGTAAAGATCTCCACTTTCTCCCCATATAAGTAATGCCTCCAAATTTTAAGTGCGAAGACAACAGCTGCCAACTCTAGGTCATGAGTAGGATAATTCCTCTCATATTCTTTGAGTTGTCGAGAGGCATAGGCTATGACTTTCCCATGTTGCATGAGAACACATCCTAACCCTTTGCCTGAAGCATCATTGTAGATGACAAATCCCTCCGAGGCAGATGGTATTGTCAGAATAGGTGCTAAAATGAGTCTTCTCTTGAGTTCTTGAAAACTCTTCTCACATTCCTCGTTCCAATCGAATTTTGTATCTTTTCGAGTCAGCTGAGTTAAGGGAGTAGCGATTCAAGAAAATTCTTCTACGAATCTCCGATAATAACCAGCTAAGCCGAGAAAACTACGTACTTCGGTCACTGATTTAGGTTGCTCCCAGCTTTGAATAGCTTCAGTCTTTGCCAGGTCAACAGATATTCTATGACTTGATACCACGTGCCCAATGAATGCTACTTCCTCAAGCCAGAACTCACATTTCTTCAACTTGGCATAAAGCTTATATTCACGAAGCTTTTGAAGTATCAGCCTCAAGTGTTGCTCAGGATCTTCACTGTTTTTGGAATATATGAGGATGTCATCAATAAAGACAACCACAAAGTGATCCAAATATTCCTTGAATACTCGGTTCATCATATTCATGAAGGCAGCAAGAGCATTAGTCAATCCAAAAGACATGACTAGGAATTCATAAGGCCCGTACCGAGTTCTGAAAGCCGTCTTTGGAATGTCATCGGTTCTAATCTTCAATTAGTGATATCCAGAACGAAGATCAATCTTTAAAAAAATTTGGCGCCTTGCAACTGGTCAAATAGGTCATCAATGCGAGGCAATGGATATTTATTTTTGATAGTGACATGGTTCAACTCCCGATAATCAATACAAAGTCGCATACTCCCATCTTTCTTCTTCACAAATAGAACAGGAGCAGCCCAAGGAGACGTACTAGGATGAATGAAACTGATGTCTAACAATTCCTGCAGTTGGGTCTTTAACTCCTGAAGTTCAATAGGAGTCATTCGATATGGGGCTTTGGAAATGGGTTTTATACCGGGTTTAAGGTTGATACAAAATTCAATTTCACGCTCTGGGGGTAGGCCAGGAAGTTCTTCAGGGAATATGTCAGAAAATTCATTAACAATAGAAATATCATTCAAAACTGACGTATTTTTGTTTAGATCCGTGACATGAGCTAAGAAAGCTTGACATCCGTTTTTTAATAAATGAATAGATTTATGGCTTGAGATGACAGTGATTGATTTTAATGGTTTGGTTGCTTGAATTCGCATAATAGGTTGGTTAGGAATATGAAAGCTAACAACCTTACGAAAACAACCAATTTTTGCATGATGAGTAGTTAACCAATCAATCCCTAGAATTAAGTCAAATGCAAGTATTTTCAATGAAATAAGATCGACAGGTAATGTGAGGGTACCGATTTGAACCAAACAAGACTTATAAACAGTGGATGTAATGAAGGTTTCTCCCAATGGAGTTTTAACAGATAAGTCAAAGTCTAATTTCTCCGGAGTCAAATTTAAACGTTGAGCGCAAGTAGGAGAAATAAAAGAATGGGTAGAATCGGTATCAAATAAGGTATAAACTTCACTAGAGTTTATGATAAGCTTACCCGTGATGACCTCGTTCGGGTTCCTTGCTTTCTGGAAGGTCACGACAAACGCTCTCCCTTGCACTACTGGCTTTGACTTTTCTGGGACGTCCTTTGGTGCCTCCATCCTAGCTGAACTTGTCTTTGGTGAACGACAAAATCGGGCTAGGTGACCTTCTCTTCCATAATTATAACATGCTTTAGACGGCATCGCGCAGTTTGGACTAATGTGTCCCTCCCCTCCACATTTGAATCATATGATAGGTCGTCCCTCTCCTTCCTTAACAACGGGTGCTGGTGCTGACGTCTTTCCATCATTGTTGAATCTCCTCTTCTTGAAATGTCCTTTCTTATTATTTTGGCCATGATTACCACCGAAGTGGTTACCATTTCTGGCATGTTGATTCCCTCCACGCTTATTATCATTGCTTCGATGACTGCTATCACTAGTATTATCATTTTGCCAGCTGCTCTCTTTTGGTTGGGTTGACTCATTATCGCGCTCCAATAACTGAGCCCTATTAACAACATCTGAATACAAACACAGTTTATAGGAGATAAGATATTGACGTATCTCGGGTTTTAAACCTCTTAGAAATATTCGCGTCATTCTCTCCTCATTATCAACAAAATTGGACGCAAACCGGGACAACTCGGCAAACTTGGCTTCGTACTGTGACACGGTCATGTTGTTTTGCTCCAGCTTGATGAATTCTACCTCTTTCATGTGACGAATACTTTCGGGAAATAACTTATCGTTGAACAGTTTTTGGAACTTCTCCCACGACATCTTTAGTACGGCAGGTTGGTTACGCTTTACAGATTCCCACCAGTAATCTACCTCTGCCCGTAACATGAAGGTGGCAAAGGGAACCTTTTGCTCCTTGGAGCATCCCAAGACATCAAATATCTTATTGATCTGCTTTATCCACGTCTCCGCCTTAAGTGGTTTTGGCTCTCCAAAAAACTCCGGTGGTCCCAGTTCCTTGAACTGTTTAGCGGTGACCGTCCGAGAGTTTCCAGTGTTTCCACCTGCATTTTGGACAGGATTCTCTCTTTCCTGATGTTGCATGAATTGCATAAAACCTCTGAACATTCCATCATTTATCATCTGGTTCATGTTGTTGTTTGCCTGAGGATTGTCGCCTTCCTGATGCACATTATCCTGATTATTAATCTGTGGAGACTCAACGGTCTCCTGTGCTCCATTGATGTTCTCAACATTCTCGGATGTCATTTTCAAATACTGCCACAAAACAAGGGTTAATTAACATATCACATATTATCCCTATACTCTAACCGACCAATTAAATACCAAATAAACTTAGGTAGGTAATACTAGCGAAGGAATTCCCCTTCTCTCCCCTCCTAGTTCTTGTCTCATATCTTAGCCAGGGATCATATCCCTAAGCTTTGATACCAACTGTGACGCCCCCAAAATAGGTATATATCACCCATCTTGAGTCGCCAAATACATGGTACAAAATTCAAATACAACTTAATTATACAACAGTCGTGTAAAATACGACAAAACATATGTTGCGAGCTTTAATTCAAATATTGTCATCTATACAATATCCACACTCATTTGAGTCCTCATTACATTTATTATCACACTATTTAACAGAATAGTGAGGACTACTAATGTTATTATTTGGACCGTCACTCCGTTCCCCGACTAGTCCCTGCTATGTTCTCATTTCCTGAAGAGAACAATGAAAGTAAAAGGGTGAGCTCAACTAGCCCAGTAAGAAATATTATGACTAAGATAATATAGAATAAATTATCGTTAGCCTTCAATAGTGTTAAACTGATACAATATAACAAACATAAAGTTTAACTGCAGCGGAACAAACAATCCATTAAAAGAGTCAAGTAGAGAATAAAATCTACTATTTTTATGATTTAAAAGGTTTTTCATCACTTTTATCGCTGGGACTCAGCTTAATAAATAATTCACATCATCCCTGCACTACGGCCAAGGATATTCATTAGTATCACAACCACAAATTATCCATGCACTACGGGCCAAGGATATTCGTGTATTCATCAATGGTCATAATCATGCCAACAACTATCCATCAATGCACTACAGGCCAATGAGTACTTTTACCACATCATTTGTAACATTACGGTCATGATTATACTGAATAATCCCTGATCATAATCATACCAAGTCCATCTATGCACTACAGGCCACAGATGACTTTCAAAAAAATATAAACATAAGGATGATGATAATGATATAAGAATTCAATAAAACAAGTTCAAGAATTAATTTATCCAGGGACCAATAACGTCCAAATTATCAACATGATACTACTTTGTAGAGTAAAATTCAAGAATGCTCAGAAGAATATTTCCATGAAAAGATACTGGATGAAGCGCAAATATCAAGGATATTCCACTAATTTCATGGAGTATAGAAGTCAAAACTTTAACCAACTGAGTATAATAAAGAATGGAATAACAAAAGAAATCACCAAGCATGCGATAGACCGCACAGACAGGTTATTCCATCAGAATAATAAATAACGGAACCAGGTTATGCGAAAACGCACAAACAAGATGTTTTAACAGAATAATAAATAAAGGAACCAGGTCATGCAAAAACGCACAGACAGGATGTTCCAACAGAATAATAAATAACGGAACCAGGTCATGCGAAAACGCACAGACAGGATGTTCCAACAGAATAATAAATAATGGAACCAGGTCATGCGAAAACGCACATATAGGATGTTCTAACAGAATAATAAATAATGGAATAACAGAAGAATTTCACCATGTATGCGGTACTTCGTATAGACATGTTATTCCAACATAATGATAAAGAATGGAATAACAGAAGAATTTCACCAAGTATAGGGTAGCCCGCGTATACAGGTTATTCCAATAGAATAATAAAGAATTGAATAACAGAAGTTCTCTTCATGAATACAAAAGAATAATACCTCTTACCTTAGAACAAACTGGATATAGGAGTAGTGAAGTAGCAGAATACTTTTTTTCTTTCTCTCTATATTTTCTCTCTCTAGAGTTTCAACGAATTCGTAAGATATAATGAAGGAATGAACTTCTATTTATAGGAGAATGGACTGAATAATAATTAATTCATGAACGGTCTAGATTGATTTACTTTTAAATGGACAGTCCAGATTGGTTTACTATAAAATATTCTAATAAAACAAAATCTTTTAAATAAAATATAATATATTCTATTTATAATCTAATAAAACGAATAACTTTATAAAAATATTCTGTTTTATATAAAAAGCTTTTCTATTTTATTACATTAATAATACTAATAAAACAAAACTTCATCATCATTATTATATTTCACACTATTAATCGACCAGGTCGTTCTCAGGAAAGAGGGGGCTTTCTAATAAGGATTTCTCCCTATTGGCGCGTAATTAGGTGACCAAACCTCTCATTGGCAGAACTTCTAGACATCGTTAATATTGCAAATAATAATATTAATAACTTCGTCGTCTCAATTATTGATTTAATAATATATAAAATATCGACAATAATTGAATCAATTAACGTGAGATACTATGCAACAATTACTGAAGCAATAATTGAACAAAACTGAGTGACTTCTCACGTAAGCATCAATAATCAATACCGTGTGCTACTATGCAACCACACGTATTTCTGTACTTTTAACACTGGGTGTTTCAACAGTTAACGATAAAACTCTCGCCGTTATTTCCATAAAATATTTTTGTCGTTTTCTCAATCCGACAATAATTCCGTTGTGGGGTCCACCAATGATTGTGCCAATCGTACGAATATTCCCTGTTAAAACAAATATTCCCCGACCAATAGAATATTATATAACAACTTGCGTACTTTGCAAAATTTATAACTATTACCCACAGCTTTAACATTATATCAAATTCATTCCATAATATTCAAAAATGATAATTATAAAAAAATCATCTTTATTCATAAAAATTGGGGTCTTACAGAAACCTTCGTACATGGGAGGCCATGCATCTAGGTTATGATAGATATCATATGTCTATAGAATTATCCTTGGTTGACCTAATAGATCTCAAAGAAAAACAAGAAGATTACTATCATCTTCTTTTCAATGGCGAGTCTTCTCTTGACATATAATTATCTCCGTTGTCTCCAAGTGAGAATTATATGTCAAATAAACTCCAAGATTATATAGGTAATGCTTGTAGATATACTCAATAAGTGGATGTGCACAACCCTGTCTTATGATAACACGAGGTTGTATGTTATTAGATATCTTGTATGATAGTGGCAAAACACCCTTCCAAAGTTGGGTTCACCTCACCCTATTCGGTTCACCAAAATTAAATATCAAATGACGTATACAATACGACACAATTATCTAAAGTTCTCAATAAAATTATTTCCATACTATTTAAGGAGAACCTCAACAGCTATAGACCACCGTTCTATTCTCCTGTTACCACCGCTCGACCCAGCTACACTCTTATTACCTGAAAGGGATTGTGAAGCAAAAAGGGTGAGCACAACTAGCCCAGTAAAGAATATCATGTCTAAAGATAATTTACATCATCAATAGACTTCATCAGTAATAAATCAGAGATTTAGAACATATGGTAGATGATAAAACTTTTCAACCATAGTTGCAGCGGAACGAGCAATCCATTAGAAGAGTCAAATAGACCATCAGATCTATTATATTCTTCATGTTAAAAGTCCACCAATAATGTTTTATCCCTGTAACATCAATCAACAATTCCTGTCCACAATCATATGAATAACTCTTAATCATAATTGTGATTCTAAATTCCTCTTCGCACCCAGGACGAAGATAATTTTCATCACCTTTCTTCACCTGAAACATCAAAAATCATGATTATACCAAATCATAATTCCTGCTCATAATCATACTAATAAATTCATCTTTGCACTACGACCAAAGATATTCATTAACAATTCAACTTTTCACTACAGGCCAAAGACATACAACTGCATTATAGAAGATTCAAGTAGAGCATGATATCTACTATCATCTACGAATTAAAAGTGTATTATCAATATGTTATCGCTGAGACTCAGCTTAATAAATAATCCACATCATTGAATCATCCCTGCACTACTGCCAAGGATATTCACTAGTATTACGACCACGGATTATCTATGTACTACGGGCCAAGGATATTCGTGTTTTGAACAATGGTCATGATTATACCGAATAATCCTTGGTTATAATCATACCAACAACTGTCCATCAATGCATATAAGCCAAAGATATACATTTGTAAAATCAATAATCAACAGTCTATCTTTGCACGTAAGCCAAAGATATACAACTATAAAACCAATAATTAACGGTCCATCTTTGCACGTAAGCCAAAAATATACAATTATAAAATTAATAATCAATAGTCCATCTTTGTACGTAAGCTTAAGATAACTTTCTTCACAATATAAGCATGAGGATGATGACAATGATATAAGCATTAATTAAACAAAAACAAGGATAAATATTAAAGACTTTAAATTTATCCAAATATTATCAATCACTTAATAAACTCATAATCTAATAAAAAATGTCATACTCATAAGATTTCATCACCAATGATCAAATCCCTCATTAAAAATCTGAATATACCTTATATAGGATTCCCAAGCCATAAAATCCTACTTTCTAATTTTGTTACTTCACATAACATATTTAATTCATTTACTCATAACTAGTTTATTTTCATGAAAAATACCAAATCAGTCCCAAAAATATTTCTTTTCTGGGATTTAGCAGAATATAGTCTTATATTGAACATATATTTTTCTCGGAATTTTTAAAATTCATTTACTATTTTTCATATGGCCAAAATTGCCGAATATTTAGACATTTATCATAAATTGAACTTTTGTCCAAAAATTTTAAAATTTACAGGGCATACTTCTGTTATATACATGTACTCCCAATAAAATTTTTACCAATTTGGGAGTTAACCACAAGGAGTTATAAGGGTTTATTTTTAAAATAGTCTTTTCCCATAAAATCCATAACTCTTAATCTATACATCCAAAAATCGCCATATTTGGACACAATATAGAAAACTAATCAAATTATCATTTAAAATCTTTCCAGAATTTTTGAGGGTCAGAAAATTATGAAACTACAAATGGATTTTCACCCGTCATGCGGTAATCTACGTAAGCAGATCATTTCCACAATTTAATAAAGAATGAATATGAAGGATCATTCACCATGCATGCGGTAGTCCACATAGACAGGTTATTCCAACAGAATAATAAAGAATGGAATAACAAAAGGAGTCACCATGCATGCGGTAGACCGCACATACAGGTTATTCCCAACAGAATAATAAAGAATGGAATAATAGAAGAATTTCACCATGTATGCGGTACTTTGCATAGACAGGTTATTTTAACATAATAATAAGGAATGGAATAATAATAGCCCTCTTCATAAAAATGAAAGAAATAATACCCCTTACTATAATAACAATATCCCTTATCTCAGAAGATGACTGGATTCTGGAATTGTGAAGTAGCAGACTTCACTTCTTCTTTCTCTCTATAGATTCTCTCCCTATAATTTCTCTATAATAATTGCTCTATAGCTTTAGTGAATTGGTAAAAAATAATGAAGGAATGAACTATTTATTGGAAAATATAGTTTCGATAATTGCACGTTTTGGGGCTCGAAATATTACAGTATAATACCTTCCTCTTTTTCTTTATTTGTAATTTAGTCCTGCAAGTATTATCAAACTTGCACCACCTCCCCTAATAGTAAATCATGTGAATCAATAGTAAATCATGTGACTCAATAGTTCTAAACATGTGAAAAAAACTAATTACAGTATAGTACCTTCAACTATACCTCCATTTTTAATTTAGTCATGCAAGTTTTATCAATCTTGCACCAACTCTCCTAATAGTAAATCATGTGAATCAATAGTACACACATGTGAACACATAGTTATAAGCATGTGAATTAATAGAAATTAATTGCTCATTTATCCGGTTAATTACCCGATTGGTCAATATAACCTTCAAACATCAATTATTATCGAAATAAATGTCGATTTTCAGTAACACTAATAATTCCAACACAATAGAACTATCAATTTCATCTTTAATCAACACGAACTTATTCATCATTAATATTATAACTCACAATATTTAATAACCAGGTCATTCCCAGGAAAGAGGGGGCTTTTCGATAAGGATTTCTCCTTATTAGCGCGCAATTAGGTGAACAAACCTCTCCTTGATATAACTTCTAGACATTGTCAATATTTCAAATAATAATATTAATAACTTTGTCATCTCAATTATTGATTTAATAATATATAACATATTATGCAGATGATATTGTGTCGATAATTGAATCAATAATATGAGAGATATGATGCAACAATTATTGTAGTAATAATAGAGTATAACTGAGTTACTTCTCACATAAGCATCAATAATCAATACCGTGTGCTACTATGCAACCACGCGTATTACTGTTCTTTTACTACCAGTTATTTTATGACAACTTTCTTACTTTGAAAAATTTTCAAATATGACCCTTAACTTTAAAATTTTATCAATTTAACTATTTACCAAAATAAAAAAATTGAATACTTTTATTTCATAAAATTCGGGATCTCACAAGTTCAGCGTAAACTGTAAGATGTAGCTGTGAGTAAGGCAAGTTTCATAACTTCATTCATATTTTAAATGAATGCTAGTTTTTAAACTTTCTCAGATGTTGAACATGAGAAGTTTTATCTATGTGCAAATGTGTGATATTTGTATAAGGTGGTAGAATGTATGAGGCCTTCTGCCACAATGCTAACACTTCAGTGTTTCTATGATATGAACTGTTTCGTGGTTGAACTGTTTAATATGAAAATGTTCTGTTTATACATGAACTGTTATTGTTAAGTTTGTGCAAAAGATTCTAGTCGGACATGATGTGTATGGAAAATGTAGAAGAATGAAAGTATTTCAAAGTGAATGTGACTAATGTTTTAAAATGATAGGAATCAAAAATTATTCCTATTATTCAAGTTGTTTCATAATCTTTGTTCGGTTATTGAAGTTTTAAGAGAATGTTTAGATTCTTGAGGTTGTTTATTCAACTGCTATGACTTTTTGAGAAATTGAATGCTCACACTTGCTTTAAATTAAAAATATTTTCAGCGTACGAGTAGAAGAACTTAAGGATCCCGTAAAGATCAAGTTCACCGGTGTCTAGGTGAAGTTCCATTCAGTATATGAATGAGCGTGAAGATCAAGTCAAGACTTGTAATGTAGAATAATATAATTAAACTGTAGAATAATTTAATGAATTGTTATGTATCCTTGGTGGTGGATAAAAGTCACTCTTATAAAATGTAAAGAATAATATAATTATCATTATTTGTAATGAACGAGGTTATAAGATATTAGAACATGGGATTTGAGAATGTATGTTGTTATATTTAACTATATAATGATGTATATTTGGAAAGAGATGGGACCGTGATGTACGAAATTCGGGTGTGAAGATAGACCATATTTTGGGGCATTACAAAGTGGTATCAGAGCTGATAGGTTATAAACCTTAGGTATGAATGCCTAAGACTATAATCGTAGAGAAAAGGATAATAAGATCGTTGAGTTAAATGATTAAGGAAGAAGATCACCACGTGATCATATTGAATCATAATAACAGATGTTCTGTTAAACGATAGATGATTTATAGCTAATGTTATAAATGAATGGTACTATGAAGCAGTATGGGAAGAAGAACTTAGACTAGGTTGTAAAGGATAATATACGAATTAAAGAAAATTCGTATTAAGTATAGAGAAAGTTAGAAGTTGTAAGATTTCAATTAAGGACTCATGTGATTGCTGAGTTGTATGAACCTTTGTTATGGGCAGAGGTTTGTGCTTTGGTGTAACAACTGCTTAGCTTATTACAGTAAAAATCATTGGAATAGTTTGTCGTGCTATCAATATGTATATGATGAGAAGATAAATCTTTTCTCATATATATGTGTGATCGGTAGAGAATGTTAAGATATGTGCGAGTTCTTGAAACTCATACTTATGAAAAGTTTGTGACTCATAGTTATATGCTATGTAACTGAGCCCTGAGCATATGGATAGTCCATGATTTGTTCTTGGACTATATAACAACCCCAAAATTCATACAATTCAACTATCGACTTATGTCATTAATAATAAGTCTAACTTCTGATTTTACATCATTATTCGATGTTAAACTTAATAAAATACAGAACAATTTAAACTTTTCTATCTTCTTACTTTAATTTCCTGAATTAAAACCTTTATCATTTACACATCTCTGAATCAAGTTATTTTATTATTCGCTTCATCAAAGTTATTATATAAAATCTTACATTTCAATCCGATAACCTTTACATATCAGATAACTCAAACTTTACAATTTATTATTACATAATTATTGTGACTTATCAAGTATATTTCTTAAAACCTTTATCTTTACCTACCTTTGAACCATACTTAGTTTATTACTCACTTTATCAGAGTTAATAAATAAAAATTACATCCAGGTTCAGTACCCTTTCATACAACAAACAAAACTTAAACTTTATAACTCAACATCTATTAAACATCATACATTATTTGGAACCTTAAACATGGTTCAAATAATAATAACTCAGCCCAAAGTATATAAATCCACATGCATTACATCTGATTCATGTCTTTTAAGTAGCACTTAGCATTACCTTGAATCCTTAACCTACAAAAGTGGTTATTTACAAGGTTGAGCTCGAAAACTCAGTAAATCTAATAATTTTCATGCATCACGTAGCACATAATAACATGCTCAACATATATCTCATAAACATTGACCCAACATAACATACATGCTGCAGTTTATATAACAAGTATAAAGATTGAGTTCCTTACTCAATCAGCATTCATTACTCACTCAATGTAGTCATAAATTGACTTTATGTTTCATACTTTCAACATATATAAAACACATCATGCTCCTTAAAAAAGGATTTAAAACAGTTCATCATCAAGTTCACATAGCAAATAGGAACTAAAAGACTTGCCTTCATCATTGTTTACCAAAAACAGATTAACAACTTACAGCTATTTGCACTTCACGTGCCCTACACAATTATATAATTATGCACATCAACTATTAGTCACATAGCAATGCATAGTAGTTTTAATGTAAACTTTACTCTATATCTCATAACCCTTCCTATTATCAATATACAATGTTCAATTTGATTGTGTTAGCTTTCGACTTACATCTCACTATATTTGTAAGACCCCATCTTAATATGAATAAAATTGAATTTCCTCTATTTATTATCTTGAAATAATAAGGAATTAATTTGATATAATGCTCTAGTTATGGGTGAAATGTGCAAATTTTATAAAATAAGCAAGTGGTTATAAAATAATCATTGTTGTCGGGGAATATTCGTTTGGTCGTGGAATATTCTTTTTGTCGGGAATATCTGTACGACGGCACAGTCATTTGTGGGCCCCATAATAGAATAACTGTTGGATGAAGAAAATGACAAGTTTAAGTTTTTATAAATAACGGCGTAATTGTTATCGTTAACACTGTTGGATTACCTGGTGGTTAAATTACAGTAATACGCGTGGTTGCATAGTAGCACACGGTATTGCATAGTATTTTTGAATTATTGATTCTTACGTAAGAAAGCACTACTCAATAATTGTTACAGTAATTACTGTTCAATATTTAATTTTATTGATTCAATAATTGCTGCATTTTTATTTTATATTATTATTGTTTTAATAATTGTCACTGCACAGTATTTTCCATTATCAGATCAATAATTCATAGTATTTGAATAATATTATTAGATAACATTATTGGCAATGTATAGAAAGTTATGTCAAGGAGAGGTTATGACATCTAATTGCGCGCCAATAGGGAGAAATCCTTATCGAAAAGCCCCCTCTTTCCTGGGAACGACCTGGTTGTCATTATTGTGATTCTGTAATATCATTTGTTAATAATTAATTATTAATTTATATGATAAGAAAATATTTATTCATTGTGGATTTAAACGGAGGAATTTTGTTAGCATGTGAAAGTTAGTATTTTATCTTTTCCGATAAAATAATTCATTCAAATATATTATTATAATATATTATAATTATTTAAATAATATATATATATATATATATATATATATATATATATATATATATATATATATATATATATATATATATATAAGCATGTAGTTAATTAGAAATGGAAGTAAGCAGGATGTATTTGAATACCTTGTTGGTAACATGGTTTTGTTTGGTGGAAATGGTGGTGAGAAAGTTGCCTGCAAATTCTTGATTTTCAAATGTATTATAGGAGCCTTGTCCTTTTTTTTTCAAAGATGATTCATGCCTTTTTTTTTCAAAGCTGACTTGTTTTTTTCTTTCCTGCAACTCATTTTTTCAAAGGGTGGCCCCACCCATATGAATATATGAAATGTTAGGCATGATGTTAGGCAGAAAAAGAAGAAATGTTAGGCGCGTTTTATATGTTTCTTTTCTCCTTCCGTTGCTATAAATAAGGGGTAACTCCTCCTTCCTCAACACACCATTTCAAATTCAGAAATTTTTATTCTAAAGTATTGTGAGTATTTTCTTGAGTATAAGAATACTTTGAGCGTAGTTTTTCTGCAAGATTTTCTCCAGTCAAATCCAGTTTCTACTAAGGTAAAAGATATTATTTTATTGCAATACTCATGAGAAATGTTATTTTCTTTTATACTCCATATTACGTAAGCGATATTATTTCATCTCGTATTCCTAAATTTAAACTTACTATGGTAAGTATTGCTTCTATAATTCCTGAAATGATTAGAAATTTCGCTTCATCTAATATCATTTCATAGGAATATTGGTCTGAACTTTTTATCAAATTTCGATCTTTTCAGGACTGGGTACTGTTCACAGGTACTATTCATAAAAGAAAAAAAATATTTTTTCCCTTCCTAGTTATCTGTTGTGACCTTTAATCTTGAAATTGAATCCATATTTTGATCTTCATTCTTGAATTTTACTCCACTATGGTTTATTATGGAGTGTTTTTGAATTAGGATAAACTGTGGTATGAATCCCTAATATTTGTCCTTTTATCTCACTGAATTCGTTTTCTAAAATATTTTTCATCATCCTCAGTCTTTAATGGTGATACTTGATGAATATCTTTGGCCTGTAGTGCAAAGATGAATGATTACCTGATGAATATCTTTAGCCCGTAGTGCAAAGATGAACAGGTGTTGAGATGAACATGACTAACTGGTTATACAAATGAATATCTTTGGCCTGTAGTGCAAAGATGAATATTTGATGCAAGATGTATATTGATTAATGTTATAGGGATAAAATATTAATGATGAACTTTTAAATTCATAGATGATAGTAAATTTCATTCTCTACTTAACTCTTCTAACGAATTGTTATTTCCGCTGCGAACGTTGATCTAAAACTGGTTGTCCATTATATTTTATCTGATTTGTTGAAGGCTAACGAAAATTTGATGTTCATTATCTTAGTCATAATATTCTTTTTTGGGCTAGTTGAGCTCATCCTTTTCCTTTTTGTTCCATTTTTCTTCTCAAGAAGCGAGATTATTGCGGGGAGTAGTCAGGGTGTGGAGTGACATTCCATGGCAGTTGTTATAGTAGTCCTCACTATTTGTAAAATAGTGTATCAATAATTGTAATGAGGACTTATTTGAGTGTGGATATTGTCTAGAAGACAATATTTGTATTTAAACTCACTGTATTTGTGTTGTCGTATTTTACACGACAATTGTAATAATGATGTTATAGTTGTTTCTGTACCATGTATTTGGCGACTCAGAATGGGTGATGTATACCTATTTTGGGGGCGTCACACTTGGTATCAGAGCTTAGGGATATGGTCTCTGGAGGAGATCAGGGAATAGAACTAGGAGGGGAGAGACGAGTAAATCCTTCGCTAGTGTGTACTACCTAAGCTTATTTGTTTGTCGGTCATAATATAGAGATATTATGTGATATGTTAATTTGTTTAATTATCCCTTGTTTTATGGCAGCTTTAAGAATGGCAGCTGAGAACGTTAACAATGGAATGTATGAGATAGTGAAACAACCTTCAATCTCCAACCAACAGAACGTGCAACAGGAAGGCAATATTCCTCCTGTAAATAACACTACTGAGCAAACAATGAATGATGCGATGTTTAGAAGCTTTTTGTAGTTAATTCAAAATCAGACGAGGGATACTTGTGTACAAAATATGGGTGAAAATGATAGCAACGCGCGGTTTGTCACAACCAAGTAGTTCAAAGAGTTCGGACCACCAGATTTCTGGGGAAAGCCGGATCCGATTAAGGAAAAAATGTGGGTCAAGCAAATTACCAAGAAATTTGATGTCTTGGGCTGCACGGAAGAACAGAAGGTTCCATTCGCCACCTTTATGTTCTATGGGGAGGTAGATTACTGTTGGGAATCTGTGAAGCATACCTAGCCAGCCGTACTCAACATGTCTTGGGAAAGATTTTGGAAACTATTTAATGACAAGTACTTTCCTGAAAGTATTCTTCATATGAAGGAGGTAGAGTTTATTAGACTGGAACAGAACAACATGACGATGTCCCAGTGCGAGGCGAAGTTCGTGGAGTTATCCAGGTTTGCACCTCATTTGGTAGAGAATGAGGAACGAATGACGCGGATGTTTCTGAGAGGTCTATAACCCGAGATTCGACAATATCTTATCTCTCATAAATTTTCTTTATATTCAGATGTTGTAAATAGGGCTCAATTATTAGAGTAAGATAATGAGTATGTTCAACCGAGGGACCACGACCAGGGTCATATCGGTGACAACAGTCATCAGAGTGATGATAACTAGCGAGGTGGGAAAAATACGGACAAAAGCGGTAACCACTCGGGTGGTAATCGTGGCCATGATAATAGGAGAGGTGGGTCAAGTTGAAATTTCTAAAAGAGGAGATTCAACAGTGATGGGAAGACATCAGCAACAGCACTAGCACCAACAACAAATTCTAGGGGAGGAGAACGACCACCAGTTAGATGCTACAGATGCGGAGGAGGGACACATAAGTTAAAACTGTTCACAGCCTTCCAAGGTGTGTTTCAATTGTGGAAAAGACGATCAAATAGCCCTATTTTGTCCTATAGCGAAGTTAAGTCCAATTGGGACGGCGACACCAAAGGCGACTACGGACAAAATAAAGTCGGTGGTTCAAGGGAGGGCATTTGTCGTGACTGGCCAAAATGCGAGAAACCCGAACGAGGTGATCACGCGTAAGCTAATCTTGAACTCTTGCAAAGTTTATACCTTACTAGATACCGGGTCTACCCATTCTTTTATCTCTCCTGCTTGTGCTTAACGTTTAAACTTGACTCCGAAGAAATTAGACTTAGATTTATCTATGGAGACTCCGTTAGGAGAAACTTTTATTACATCCACTGTGTATAAATCTTGCTTGATCCAAGTTGGCTCCATCACATTACCTATTGATCTTATCTCTTTAAAGATACTTGCATTTGATGTGATTTTAGGGATTGATTGGTTAACTACTCATCATGCAAAAATTGATTATTTTCGTAAGGTTCTTAGTTTTCATATTCCTAACCAACCTGTTATACAAATTCAAGCAACTAAACCACTAAAATCAGTCACTGTCATATCAAGCCATAAAGCTATTCATTTATTGAAAAATGGATGTCAAGCTTTCTTAGCCCATATTATTGACTTGAACAAAAACACGTCAGATGTGAATAATATTCCTGTTGTTAGTGAATTTCTTGACGTATTTCCTGAAGAACTTCCTGGTCTACCCCTAGAACGTGAAGTTGAATTCTTTATTGATCTTGAACTGGGTACAAAGCCTGTAGACACTCAAAATTTTCTGCACAACTGTTACTAACATTGCAGGAGGGCAGAATCGTCTTTCAGAGATAACCCTGGAAGACAGTTCAAATCCATTCTGGATACTACTGGAAGTTCAATCTCAACCCCAGGCCATACAATGGGATTATCAGTCTCAAACCCTGGAACACACACCGAGAACATCATTTCCAACCTCGGAGATAACCCCGAGTTTCGTCCTTGGCGATAACCCCAAGGAATGCTGTTGCAGTTCTGGCGATAACCCCGAAAATGCTTGTTTCAAATACATGCGATCAGCTTCAATCAGACCTCCTACCGAGGCACTCATACCTCAGACCCGGAGCTAACATCGGGCAGACAGGCATCCACAAGGTGACATTACGGCATTCAACACTTGCAGCAGTCCAATATCAGATGTAGCCCTGAGCAACGTCTGCTTTCAACTCAAATCGGCGATAACCCCGATGAGGAGTCATACGTCATCTTGCTACCTCAACACCTGCGCGTCGTCTCAATGCTTCATACATACATACATACATACATACAACAATGTCCTTCAAGAATCAAGAGTTCTAATCCTGAGTGACTATTACACGTGGCAGCACACCAGATAGAATTTGAAGCTTGAAGACCATGGGCATGGTCCCCTCTTCCTGACTTCGTACAACCTCTATTCCATGTCATTGCATAACTCTCGACACAAGCAGTCCGAAGAAGGTTGTATATACCTCGTTCGGATGCTCAGATTGAAGTTTTGCAAAATCGAGCGGACATTATAGTGCACGAGTGCACGTACTTCAAGACAACGGGACCCGCGGAACCCCGGGCAGTCGCAGGTGCATTTTCGGCTGCCGCAGGTACACCTGTAGCTAGCAGCTCTATAAATATAGAGCTTGGGCTAGCCATTTTAAAAAAAAGAAAAGGCGAGGAAGCCCTGTCCAATAATCTTTGTACACACCCTATATTGAGTGCTTGCTCTTTTTAAACACCTGTTAGCCCACATACAGTTATAAATTTACCGGCGGGAGCTGAGTGTTTGTCCATATAGAGTCACAGAAGTCTGCATTGGCAGCCCACTGTGAGCCTTCTTACACTCTATAAAGCCTTTCTCTTCATATTTGCACACACTATTCTACACATTGAGAGTCATGTTGTGTGCGTATGCCCGGACTTCGGTCCGTGGTTTTCATTTCTGTCTGTATATATATATATTTTTATATGGACTAACATTATCGAGTTATGCCTCGATTGAGCCTAGACTTATGTCTGGAGCGTTTATTTGCTTATATATATATAATTATATATATAAACTGTTGTCAGACTCTGTCTGATGAGCCTGGATTTTATATCCGATGCGTTTAATTGCTTTTATATATATACTTATATATATAATTGTTGTCGGACATATCTGATGAGCCTGGATTTTATATCCGGTGCATTTACTGCTTATATATATATGTATATATATATATATATTTATATTTCTGTCAGGCCTGGAGTTTACTTCGTGGCCTTTTACAGCTTTCTTTACATTTCGTCCTGCGTGGAGCTTACTTCATGGCAGTTGATAGCTTTTACAGCTTTATTTACATTCAAGTCCCGCCTGGAGTTTACTTCATGGCGGTTGATAGCATTTACTGCTTTATTTACATTTCTGATCCCCCATGGAGTTGCTTCGTGGTGGTTGATCATGCATATATATATATATATATATATATATATATATATATATATATATATATATATATATAACTGCTTACTGCTTTCCATACCAATTGTAGTATCATGTGAGCCTAGGAATCATGTGATCACATATTCAGTCTACTGAATCTAGATTCGGTTCCCGTGATGGACTTTTTCAGCTGTAAGCAGCTTGTACATTATTTACAGTGTACGAATTTTCTTGGATGGTTGTCATGCCCATAAGGAGTTCGGCGCTGCTGTATATTATTTTCTCGAAGATGCCTCGTATCTCGAAAATAAAAGCAAACAAGCCGAACATTTAACAATAAAATGGAAGTATGAAAAGGTCTCAATTCCAATTGAGCACAGGGTTTGAAAAAACCTCTTTTACTAAACTTCATTCCTATATCTTGGTTAAAACTAAATTTTTCTATAAATTCAAACCTTGTGTATATAGGTGCGAACGAGGCCTCACACTACTTTCAAATAATTGCACATTGATCCACACACACACACATACATTCATATAACAGTTTCTTTGAGAAGTGGCGATCACCGTGGCAACATGGATGTCGGGGGTGCCTAACACATTCCCTCCGTATAATCAAGCCCCTGAACCCTAATGAATCTAGGTTTCACAGACCCGTTTAGTAGTGTCACATCACTAGGTCAATGTGCAAACTTTTTCGGTTACGTTGGTGCAACCAGTTAAAAACACCAACTGGCGACTGTTAAAGTCAAATCGTCGACATTACACATGTCGGACCTTTTTCACTTGTTTTAAACAAATATCACATTAACATGAGAACACCAAAGAACAAGTAACGAAAAAGGGATACTAAAAATCCCGACGTCGACAGGTAGCGACTCTGCTAGGGACTCCAGTAAAAGGGCTTAAGATGCTATTACAAGCTTTTCAAAACTGTTATATGCTTGTGTGTGAATTTTTCATTTATATTTATGATGAATGTGTACTAATGCAACTTACTTACTGCACTGCTAAATATCTATCTGTGATATTAGTGCTTCACACATGTCATCATTTTGCATAAACAGTGAGACACGTTGTATGTGAATGTATGTTGTGTAGTTCCTCCACTAGGAGGCTATCCTGTCGATGTTTGATTACTGGACTCGTAGGAAGACTAATACCAACGAGGCTCAGGAAAGGCACCACCCAGATTCGCTCCAGTTGAATGACCGGATTAACTTTCTGTCAAGTAGATTGCGATGATCTGGGAACCTTCATTCCAAAAAGCCACAAGAGTAACCTAAGATAGGTCAACCTCTGATAAACCAAAATGCAGAGAAAAGTCTCTTCATGCTTTCCATTTTCAATTACTTGTAAAAGCATTTACTTGTAATTTCATTCCATGATCATTTATATGTAATGGAAAATATGAAGAATATATGTGCATACATGACATGTTATCAATTAACAACCATTTTTGCAGGACCATATTCCTAAAACGGACATATCATGATAACATTTACATTATACCTAAGACTAAACTACATAAGTCTTTTGTAGGGAAGCAATTGGGCCTGTTACCCGCTCAAAATTCAAAAAGGCCACGAGCCTACAACCAATCATGTCTTCTTCTGACCAGTCTAATCCTGTTTCCCGAGAAAAATTTGACGGATTGAGTAAACAAATCACAGACTTGGCTGTTCTGCTGAAAGAATTGCATCAGTCTACTCAGGGTATAAAGAAACCTACACATACAGAATCCTCTACACAAGGGGAACCCAAGGTTTGGAAAAAACAATTCCAGAACCTCAGTTGGATACGACCAATAAAGACCCTGAAAACACCCATCTCAAAGAAGATCCAGACACCGGTGACATCAGGAAGAAGGTCCTCCAAATGGAGGAAACTATCATTGTTCTCAAAGGGATTGGAACACATGGAAGTGTCTCATATAATGACCTTTGCATATTCCCTGGTGTTCATTATCTAGAGAAATTAAAAACCCCTGATTTTAAAAAGTATGATGGATTAAGGGATCCTTATACACATTTAAAAGTTTTCATTGGAAGAGTCTGACTGGATAAACTCGTTCATGGTATACCAGATTAGACAACTCCAAGATCCATAGCTGGGAAGAGCTAGCTCACGCCTTCCTCACTCAATACAGTTTTCAATCTCAGATGGCTCCTGACCAGTACCAAATTACCAAGGTCAAGAAAAGTCTAATGAGTCATTTAGAGAGTATGCTCAAAGGTGGAGGCGCCTGGCTGCTCAAGTTATTCCTTCCATGATAGAATCAGAAATGGTCATGACCTTTATAGATGTATAGGAAGCTCCTTTCTATGAGAGAGTTCTAGCTGGTATTGGCAAACCATTTTCTGAAATGATCAAACACGGAGAGATGGCTGAGATAGGATTGAAGTCTGGTAAGATTCAAGACCTAGCTGCTCTTAAAGCTATTGCTGAGCACATCCAATATGGATCTTATGGAAACAAACCCTAGAGGGTCCATAAAAAGAAAGAGGAGGATGTTTCCTTGATACTACAAGGACAGAAAGGCAGTCAAAACATGACTATACAGAGGAGAAACTACTCCCTTTTCCAAGCACAGTCTTCAAACCCTCCATTACCTAAAAGTGGAGAAACAAAGCGACCTCGAATGTTCACACCCTTAGGGGACTCGCTTGATAATATTCTTACTCTTCTGACTACTCAGAAGAAAATCACACGTCTTCTTCCACCAGCCAACCCTAATGGGATGGGTTTTAATGCTACTCGAAAGTGTGCTTATCATGCTGGAGTACCTGGACATGATACTCAAGATTGTTGGGCCTTGAAACACAAGATCCAAGATTTAATAGATAGTGGTGAGATTGTAGTCACTAAACCAGATCAACCTCATGTGGAAGACAACCCTCTTCCTCAACACAAAGAACAAGATGTCAACATGATCAATTGGAGCACTGGGTAAAATTCCAATTTTAATGGCAAGCCATCTCAGACCATGAAAGACGGTGTTGATATATGTGATTATGCAAAGTTCTAGTTTACCATGGAACGAAAGATGAAAGCTCTTTGCAAACAAATTGAGCAATTGGCAGAACTGGTGACCCATCAGCATCAAGGCACACACCAATTAATCAGGCAGGAGCATGCCTATCTCCTTCTGTTTGTTATGAATGGTCCACCCTCACCTTCAGAAAGTGAAGCTATGGAGGATAAGGTTACAAAGAGAGCAAATTTTAAAGCCCGTTGGGATTTTGCTAATCAGAGGGAGTTCATCTATCTGGGTCAACGTATGGAGGAAATATTTCAAATGCTGATCAATGAAGGAAGAATTACATCCCTTCTACCTCCAATCAATCCCCATGCAGGATGGTTTAACTCCGATGAAGTGTGTCAATATCATTCCTATTCTCGCGGTCACAGCAAAGACGAATGCTGGGCACTCTGCCACCTCATTCAAAATCTTATTGATAGCGGTGTCCTGCAAATGGCAGGTGATGACACTGTGCAACTTGAATGTGGGAGTGCATGTCTTACTAAGTGGAAGGGATTAGTAGCAGTTATATCCGACGAGGATGATAAGACAGTCAAAGCATTTCCCATTCAAGTAATTCAACTCAAAGGAGCTGGCAATCCTTTGAAAGTGGCCGCACCCGAGCCAATTTCTTTACCTTTTAGACCACAATATCCTGTTGTCAGCTTACACAAAGTTCCATGGAATTATAGAGAAGCTGAAGGATCTACGTCTCATTCTACTGCTACAGTGTCGAAGGATAATCCACTGTATCTTCCTCAAAGGGTTATTAAGCCTACCCTCAAAGCAAAGAAGAAGATTCCCATGGAGAAGATTAAAAAATTCCTCCGCACTATGGGCCATAATGAAGCCAAGGTGGTTCTAAGCTTAAGAGAAGCTCCACATCAGATATCAATCCTGGACTTGGTTTTCTCTTCCGAAGATCACTTGAAGATTTTACTCAAGGTTTTGGAAGAAGCCTACTTACCGAAATTAGTGGATGTGGAAAAATTTCAACATATGGTTGATCACATTTTTAACAACAATGTGATATCCTTCACTGATGACGATATACCTCCCGAAGGGACCGGTCATTGCAAGCCACTGCACATCGCAGTGTTATCCTTCGGGTATATGTTAGCTGGAGTGTTGATAGATGGAGGTTCATCTCTGAATATCTGTCCTTATGCCACCTTGGTGAAGATGAATGTCAATCTCAAATAGATCCAAAGCAGCCATACGGTGATCAAAGCTTTCGATGGATCCTGGCAAAATTCCATCGGAAAGATTGAGCTGCCAATTGAGATTGGTCCAAATACATTCAATGTATCCTTTCACGCCCTCAAAATAGATTCAGGATACAACCTGCTATTGGGGAGACCATGGATACACATGGATGGAGCTGTTCCCTCCACACTACATCAGTAACTCAAATACATTGTCAACAACAGTTTAGTCACCATCAATGCTGAGCTGGAGTATCTTGGACAAGGAGATCTGCCAATCATCAGTTTCAACTTTGAAGTTGAGCCAAACAGTTTTCATACCTTGGAAGTGAGTAACATTCAATATCGACCTATTGGAGTATCACTTCCTGTACCCAAGATTTCAGCCGAGGTTGTGTCGGCCACTTAAGAAATGATGTCATTGGGTCATCAGCCTGGACAAGGGCTTGGAAAAAATCAGTAGGGTATTAAGCACCCTATTCAAGTGTCCAGTCAAACTGGGACAGCCAGACTAGGCTATTCTTCCAGTTCCAGTCATAGGAATCCGCATAAACACATGCCGGTTCCTCAAACTTTCTCCACACGACGATGTTTTCCATCTACACCTCATGAGCTGATACAGTCTCAATTTAAGGTGCCAGCACATGTTATGACTATGCTGTTTCCTAAACCAGTACCATTCAAAGCAAAAGAGTTATTGATTCTTGATCCCGAAGTGGAAGAAAAGGAGCGAAAAACGCAAACATGACATTGCTTTGATGATTTCTGGCATACGCGTCATTATTCATGATGAACATACAAACTGATATACCCTAGACGATGATTGCCCAGATATCATAGTTATCATTCGGGAAAAGGTGGGCAATGATGACCCCTCTATCATTGTAGTCCATTAGGACTTTGCCCTTGACAATTTTAGCAGCACTCCATGCATTGGTCAACGAGGGTAAAACGGGCAGAAAATCCCTCTGCCTTGTAGATAACTTTAATTACTTACTTTTCTATACAGTATTAATAGTTATTTTATCAGTACATGCTAACACTTTATATGATTAAACCGTTTCATATATTAAGTGAAAGCATCTTTTGATTTCAGGACTCTGAATATAGATGTGCATGTACTTGCTGGTGATATACCTTCTCTCCACAAGGGCTGTAACTTTGATGCAAAGTTGGACTCAAACTTGATGGACATACAAGAGGACATTGAGACACCTCAGGAGATTAAGGAATGGGTCAAAGATAATCCTAAACCCAACCTTGACCAAACCACTTCTTTCAATCTTGGAACCTTAGAAAACCCTAAGCTAATCCAGATTGGTTCAGACCTCACTCCAAACCAACGGAATGACATAGTTGCACTATTTACCCAATTTCAGGATGTGTTTGCATGGTCTCATGAAGACATGGTGGGTTTGTCCACTGACATTATTCTTCATCGCCTTCCCATTAAAGATGGATTCAAGCCAGTTAGGCAGAAGCTCAGGCGATTGAAACCTGAGTGGAGTTTAAAAGTAAAAGAAGAAATTGTGAAATAATTTCAAGCTGGAATTATCATGGTGTCTACATATTCGGAGTGGATATCCAACATTGTTCCCGTGCATAAACCTGGAGGAAAGGTGCGAGTTTGTGTGGATTACCAGGATTTGAACAAAGCTTGCCATAAAGATAGCTTTCCCGTGCCCTTTATCCACATTCTCATTGACAATACTGCGCAATACGGCATATACTCCTTTGCGGATTGCTTTGCCGGGTATCATCAGATTATGGTCGCTGAGGAAGACCGTGAGAAAATTGCTTTCATCATGCCTTGGGGAACCTTTTGTTACAGACGGTTGTCATTCAGCCTCATCAATGCCGGGGCAACCTACCAGCGAGCTATGATGGCTCTTTTCCATGATTTAATGCATAAAGAGATAGAGATCTACTTGGATGACATCAATGTCAAATCCCGAAAGGAGGAAGACCACTTAGACCATCTCAGAAAGCTATTCAACAGGTTGCATAAGTATAACTTGAAGTTGAATCTAGCCAAGTGCGCCTTTGGTGTCAAATCAGGCAAGTTGCTAGGTTTCCTAGTCAGCCACAAAGGGATTGAACTGGATCCTACCAAAATCTAGGCCATCAAGGAAATGCCCATTCCTCAGACAGAGAAGGAAATACGGGGATTTTTGGGAAGAATTAACTTCATTAGTAGATTTATCTCTCAACTCACAGCAACCTGTGAGCCCATCTTCAAGCTGTTAAGGAAGAACTCCTCTATGAAATGGAATGATGAGTGCCAGAAAGCCTTCTTTGCTATTAAAGAGTAG
Organism: Panax japonicus; assembly: GCA_020205505.1. Taxonomy (NCBI): domain Eukaryota; kingdom Viridiplantae; phylum Streptophyta; class Magnoliopsida; order Apiales; family Araliaceae; genus Panax; species Panax japonicus. The sequence goes on from JAINUV010000567.1 coordinate 140,889, forward strand.
TTGGTTAATGCACCTATTTTTGTACCTCCCAGGGATGATGTTCCCCTATTTATGTAGCTGTCTGTTAATGACAATGCCATGAGCTGCATGCTGGGGCAAAAAGATGATAGAGGCCAAAAACGAGCTATCTATTACCTCAGTAAAAGATTCAGCACCAGTGAACACAAGTACACTCTGATTGAGAAGACTTGTTGCACTTTGGCATGGGCTTCCATGAGATTACAACTTTATCTCCATGGTCACACAACCCATCTTATATCCTGCATGGATCCTCTCAATTATGTGTTCAATAAGCCCATACTGAATTTTCGACTATCCAGATGACAGTTGATCCTACAATAATTGGACATCGTCTACATGACGTAAAAGTCTGTCAAAGGTTAAGGAATTGCGGATCAACTAGCCGCCGCACCTGCAAGGGATTATAAACCCTTAGAAACATATTTCCCCGAAGAAGGGGTAATGATAGTTCAGCAACACCATCAGTACGATACATGCCACACATGGAAAATGTATTTTGATGGAGCTGTTAAAGCAGAAGGCTCTGGAGCCGGAGCAGTTTTAATGTCTGGTACGGGGGTGAAGTATTCTGTCGTCGTCAAATTATAGTTTGTCAGCACCAACAACACAGCTGAGTATGAAGGTTGTATCATGGGGCTAAAACTTGACCGTTCAATGGGCATCAATTGGTTAACTGTCTTTGGGGATTCTGAATTGGTGATCAAACAATCCATGGGAATCTATCAAACCAAAGAATTATATTTGCTGTCTTACCATCAGCAAGTTTTACAGATGGTTTTGGAGTTTGAAGAAATCTTCTTTCTACACATTCCTCGTAATAGGAATGATTTTACGGATGCATTAGCAACGTTGGCCTCCTTGGTTCATATACCTGACAAGGAAAACATGCCAAGCATCACATTTTCTATGCAAAAGACCCCAGTTTATGGGAACTATGTTGGAGAAGTATCAGATGAGCTACCTCCCATCCACAACCCTTGGTATCAGCATATCAATGAGTATATGTGAGATGGATCTACACCAGCTGAGGCGAGCCTAACTGAGAAGAGGCGGATCCATCGACTTGCTATGAAATTCTATCTGAGCGGAGATGCACTCTATAAGAGGGATGCAGGATTAGGTCTCCTCAGATGTCTGGATAAAGACCAAGCTCAGAGGCTCATGGATGATATCTATGGTGGAGTATGTGGCCCACACATGAGCAGCCCTTTACTTGTCAAGAAAATTCTCAGAACATGACATTATTGGCTTACGCTCAAAGCTGACTGTGATGATCACGTCAAGAGATGCTATCAATGCCAAATTCATGGGAATGCCATCCACGCCCCTCCAAGGGAACTCCACACTATGAGTTCGCCCTGGCCCTTCTCAATGTGGGGGATGGATGTGATCGGGCCCATCGAGCCCAAAGCCAGTAATGGACATCGATTCATATTCACCATGATCGACTACTTCACCAAGTGGATAGAAGCAGCGTCCTTCCCCAGGGTTACTAAAGAAGTCATCATTACTTTCATCAGAAATAATGTCGTCTGTCGATATGTACAACCAGAGGTTATTGTGGCAGACAATGCTAAGAACCTCAACAATAAGATGATGGAGGAGTTATGCAGTAAATTCCACATCAAACACCTTAACTCCATCAGCTACCATCCAAAGATGAATGGTGCTGTTGAAGCGACTAATAAAAATATCAAGAAGATTATGCAGAAAATGTCCGCCGATCACAAAGGGTGGCCTGACCTCTTGCCTCTGACTTTATTAGCCTACAGAACTTCTATGCATACTTCCACTGGGGCAACCCTCTACTCGTTAGCCTATGGGATGGAAGCAGTGCTCCCCATAGAAGTGGAATTGGAATCCCTCAGAGTATTGGTGGATGTTTAGTTGGACGAAGACCAATGGGTACAATACAGGTATCAACAAAGGATCGCACGATCTTACAACAAAAAAGTTTGGCTACGGCAATTCAAATAACATGATTTGGTTTTGAAGAAGATCATTGACAACTAAGATCAATCTAAGGGAAAATTCGCTCCTAACTGGGAAGGCCCATTTGTTGTCAAGGAGGTATTAACAGGAGGTACTCTCAGACTATATGAAATGGATGGCAATGAATTTCCACGGCTTATCAATTCGGACACCATGAAACAATATTATGTCTGAAGTTACCATAAAGTAAACATCCTAGTATTAATCATCCAATCACCAGTCATTCCGGTTTTGAACCCTATCTTTTTACAAACTCGTTTGTCCCTCAAGGAAACCTACAATTCAAACCAGCAGCCTGATTTCACTTCATATCAAACTTTTCATACGTATAGTTTATCCTGAAGACGGGATTAAACTTTTCATACCTGCAGTTTATCCTGAAGACGGGATTAAACTTTTCATACTTGCAGTTTATCTTGAGGACAAGATTAAACTTTTCTATGCTTGTAGTTTGTCCTGAAGACGAGATCAAACTTTTTCTACATCTGTAGTTTGTCCCCATTATGGGATCAAACTTTCTTCTCCCCGTAGTATAGCCTGAACATGGGATTCCCACTTCTCTTTGGCTGTAATTCGTCTTGAGGGGTGAACAAAAAAAACAACAAAAACATTTCTACACCTCTCTGCCTTTTCACATTCAGCGTTGAACCTTTTACACCAGGTTCGAACTACGCAGACTTGATCTCCTCTTCAATAGGAGTACGTAGGAATCCATTTATGGTTCAGTCTAACCCCTACCAGAACAAAAATCTTTGTCACACGGTACTGGGATCAACCTTCAATCCACCACATTTCATCGGCTTCAGACCAAAGGGATGAAATTACCCAACCTCTTCTCACAAATAGAAGATTCGGTGACCATCTAAGCTGCGGTTGTGCTTCAAAGAGCAATACCAATCTATAAGAGATGGAATTAACTAGGCTTCTCACAAATAGAAGTACTGGCGACCATCTGTGGTGCGGTCAATCTCAGAGAGGAAAAGCCACATTCTTCTCCACATTCCATATAGAAACCAGTCCCAAGACACCAAAGATGGTAGGGATTCATACAGATCAATGATCTGTTTTAAGATATCCTGTGATGGCTCAATGTCCACATATCAAGGATAAGTTCAAATGCATCAAGATTACAAGGCCCTGAAGAAACATGCAAATATCAAGCAAGTATCAAGGCATAAATAAAAGGGAAGTAAATCAAAATATATTTCTCTGCCATATATACTACTGTTTGATATATACATCTGTGCTGTACATGATAAAATGGCTAAGCTAGTTTGTGCAGGAAAATACAAAGCTATCTACGGATCTGTGTGTATGCGGACTATCAGATCTAACATAGCATCCCTCTCTAAAGACGGAGGTAAAGCTGCAAGCTCCTGCCCAATGGCATCTACATGAGCTAATAGATCTGAGGCTAACTGTATGATGGCCTGATGCTCATCAATGTATGCACTCATATCAGCAAAAATGCCAGTCATATGGGATATCACTGAGGTACTGTCTGCAATGGCCACATCCCTAGCAGATAGGGCGGCATCCCACTCCGCAATCAATGCATCCCTGGCTGATCTAGCCTCATCCCTCTCTAATAGAGTGGCGTCTCTCCCATCAAGAGCTATCAACATCACGGCCCTAGCCTGATCTCTATCATAGGCCATTAGATGTAAGCTCTGCTCCAAATGCTGTGTTGAATACTGAGTAACAGTGGCACTCGGGGTGGGAGAATCAATCACAAATGCTGGCAGCCCAGCAGTCAAGTCCCCATCGATGGGAATGTCAGCCTCCTCTATAGGCTCCTCATCGTCAGAATTAATACCCTGTACTGTGGTTACTACTGTAGCCGATGCAGTATCTATCTCCATCCATGCTGAATACTCTACAGAATAACCAGGATGACTGACAGAAAACTCAGCTAGCTCTAGCTGATCCCAACATGCATACAACCTGGATCTGTCCGCTGATGATAAATGGCGAGAAACGAAATGCTGAATCACTGCCCCCTCATATAGGTGGAAATCCTGAAACTGGTCAAACTGACACATCACGACCAGTGGGTGGTAGGTGATCATCCCTCTCAAACCTACTAGAGGTAGATAATTCATGCCCGGAGTATGAGTAATGAAGATGTAGGGTGAGCTAAGCCCTATACACGGTAATATAGTGAATGGATCTCCAATCCCTGCCAGAAAAACTGACCAAGATACAACATCTATACACTCCGCAGGCTAGAAGGAGTACGACATCGCTATATCATGGGTGAAACAATATCCATGTCGTCTGCCCAAGTGTGATATAAACGACACGTACAGCATGACCGAGCTGCCAATGAACACTCCTGCCAGATAAGTGCAGTAATATGTGGCCGACCTCAAAGTCTCTGCCAAAATCATCAGTAGGATGGTGTGACCCTCCCTGAGAGCTCTCACTACCATAATGACGTCGATGTCTAACTCATCCATGTACCATGCTATATAGATGTATGACAATACGCACAGCAATAGTACATCCACTCTGGCCAAACGCTACTGATCCTCCGGTGTGGCGAAATCCCCGGAATGCCGTGCATAACTATCCTCAGAGCCAAATCTGTCAAATAGAAAATCCTAGGATATCACATGGCTGGATGTAATCTCATCCTGTACCACCCTAAGCCTCAAGCCGGTGAGGGTCATGAACTGCCTACTCATGTCTCCAGTCGCCATATGCATGCAAGGTTTGTCCAATGGCAGCATCATCAATCGTGCATACTCCTCCAGAGTAGGATTCAACTACATGGGTCCCACACCTTCGGCTCGCTCCAGTTAGAGTTACAAAGGAGGTCTCACAAGCTAAAAAGGCCAAATCAGGAATAAAAATGCTACGCGATTAAGCGGAATAGCTTGGAATCCTGGTTTTCATGAGCCAAATTCCGGCTCCATATTGGTATTTGCCTGCATACAAGGTATACGATACCAGTGGCCTCTGTAAGACCCCAACTTATTATAAATATATTAAATTTTCCTCTATTCATTATTCTAAATTAATAAGAGTTAATATAATGCTTTGGTTATGGGTGAAATGTGCAATTTTTACAAAATAAACAAGTGGTTATTAAAATATTCATTTTTGTCAGGGAATATTCGTTTGGTCGTGGAATATTCTTGCTGTCGGGGAATATTAGTACGACGGCGCAGCCATTTGTGGGCCCCATAACGAAAAATGGTTGGATGAAAGAAAACGACAAATATTGAGTTTTATAAATAACGGCGTAAATTATTACCGTTAACACTGTTGGGTTACCTGGTGGTTAAAATACAGTAATATGCGTGGTTGCACAGTAGCACACGATATTGCACAGTATTGTTGAATTATTGATTCGTACGTAAGAAAGCACTACTCAATAATTGTTACAGTAATTACTGTTCATTATTTTATTTTATTGATTCAATAATTGTTGCGTTGATATTTATATTATTATTGTTTTAATAATTGTCACTGCACAATATTTTCCATTATCAGATCAATAATTCATATTATTTGAATAATATTATCAGATAAGATTATTGGCAATGTCTAGAAAGTTCTGTCTAAGGAGTGGTTTGGTCACCTAATTGCGCGCCAGTAAGGAGAAATCCTTATTGGAAAGTCCCCTCTTTCCTGGAAACGGCTTAGTTGTCATAATTGTGATTCTGTACTATTATTTTTAAATAATTAATTATTGATTATTATGATAAAGAAAATATTAATTTTATGTGGATATAGATGGAGAAAATTTTTAATGTGACAATTGTTAAAAATTAATATTTTATCTTTTTCTGATAAAATAATTCATTAAAATATATTATTTTAATAATATATTAACGGTGATATTTTTACAATGAATGTGGGATATATGAGTATATGAGGAGGAAGAGTAATTTTGTGGTATTAAATGTTTAACACATGTTTTGTGTGTCGGTGGACACAATTCTTGACTGAAAATTGATTATAGACTGTAAAATCGCCCGTTTGTGGATTTCGGATATTTTAAGCTTGGAATTTGGAAAAACTTAAACTTTCAAAGTTGTAGAGAATTAAATTTTTTATGGAAACACGCGTGTTTCGATTTTTTCTGATAACCGGGCTATTTTCTATAAATTGTTGAAGTTTCGGAAAATAAAATGATTTTTATTAAATTTAGGGGGGCCCACTTTTGGTTTTTCAAACACATGGGCTGCTGGAAATTTTTTCAAGGTGGTGGATGGTCATTGTCTATATAACATGCGTAGGGAATTTTGATTAATAATAATATATTTTATTAATTTAGTCTCCTTTGGCGTTCTAACATTTTCCTATAAATAGAGGGCTAAGTTAGAATTGAAAATCACACCTGAAACAAGTTTTCTCTCTTTCTCTCTCTATATTATCGAGCGTATTCTTGTGAGTATACTTTGAGTGTTACTATACGGTGCGAGTTTCTGTCATCACTATACCCGAAATTCAGTCAGAAATACGGTTATTTTGAGGTAAGAGTTGTTGTTTCTTCTTAAATGATATTATCTTCTTTAATATCATTATGCCGAAATATTGTTCTGAACTTTTTATCAATTTGGAACTTTTTCATGTCGGAGTTACTATTCATGAGTTACTATTCACGAGTTATTATTCACGAGTACTATTCACGAAGCGTGTTGATATTTTTGTGAAATTTCTATCTTTTGGTGTCGGAGTTACTATTCACGTGTACGACACTATTCACGTATACGACACTATTCACGAATACGACACTATTCATCGAAAAATAAAAATTTTCCTTTTTGTCTAAAATATCTATTTTGGTTACTATCTTTGATTGTATCCATGTTTTGATTGTTATTTTTGAGTTCTGCTTTAAAATCAGTTGTTATGAAGTATTATTGATCTTGGACAAACTGTTGTACGAATCCCTAATATTTGTCCATCTATCTCACTGGATTCGTTCTTAAAAATATTTTTCATCATCCTCAGTCCTTAATGGTGATACTTGATGAATATCTTTGGCCTGTAGTGCAAAGATGAATGATTAAACTGATGAATCTCTTTAGCCCGTAGTGCAAAGATGAACAGGTGTTGAGATGAACATGACCAACTGGTGATACACATGAATATCTTTAGCCTGTAGTGCAAAGATGATTAAAGATGTATATTGATTGTTGTTACAGGGATGAAATATTGATGATGGACTTTTAAATCTTAGAAGACAGTAGAATTCATTCTCTACGTGACTCTTCTAATGGATTGCTATTTTTGCTGCATTTGTTGATCTAAAACTTGTTGTCTATTATATTTTATCAGATTTTTCCCTGTTGAAGACTAACAATAATTTTTTGTATATTATCTTAGCCATAATATTCTTTACTGGGCTAGTTGAGCTCACCCTTTCCTTTTTGTTCCATTTTTCTTCTCAGGAGGTGAGAACATAACATGATCGAGTCGGGATATGGAGTGATGGTTCTAGGAAGATGTTTTAGCAGTCCTGACTATTTCTATAAAATAGTATTTGAATAATTGTAACGAGGACTTATTTGTGTGTGGATATTGTCTAGAAGACAATATTTGTATTTAAACTCACAGTATGTATTGTCGTATTTCACACGACATTTGTATTATTGAAGTTGTAGTTTGCTTTATGTACCATGTATTTGGGGATTCAGAATGGGTGTTATATAACTATTTTGGGGGCGTCACTGTTGGTATCAGAGCTTAGGGATATGGTCTCTGGTGGAGATCGAGGAATAGAACTAGGAAGGGAGAGATGAGTAAATCCTTCGCTAGTGTGTCCTACCAAAGCTTATTTATTGGTCGGTCATAATATAGGGATATTATGTGATACGTTAATTTGTTTAATTAACCCTTGTTTTATGGTAGTATTTAAGAATGGCTGCTGAGAACGTTAACAATGGAGTTTATGAGACGGTGGAACAACCTTTAGTCACAAACCAGGAGAACGTGCAACAGGAAGGCAATACTCCTCCTGTAAACAACGTTACCGAGCAAACGATGAATGATGGAATGTTTAGGAACTTTTTGCAGTTCATGCAAAATCAGACGAGGGAGACTCGTGTGCAAAATACGGGTGGAAATGATGGCAACGCACGTTCTGTCACAGCTAAGCAGTTCAAGGAGTTGGGACCACCAGATTTCCATGGAAAGCCGGATCCGATCAAGGCAGAAACGTGGGTCAAGCAAATTACCAAGATATTCGATGTCTTGGGGTGCACGGAGGAACAGAAGGTTCCATTCGGCACCTTTATGTTTCGTGGTGAAGCAGATTACTGGTGGGAATCTGTGAAGCGTACCCAGCCAGCCGCACTCAACATGTCTTGGGAAAGATTTCAGAAACTTTTCAATGACAAGTACTTTCCCGAAAGTATTCGTTATATGAAAGAGGTAGAGTTTATTAGACTTGAACAGAACAACATGACGGTGTCTCAGTACGAGGCGAAGTTCGCAGAGTTATCCAGGTTTGCACCTCATTTGGTGGAGAATGAGGAACGAATGACGCGGATGTTTTTGAGAGGTCTAAAACCCGAGATTCGTTAATACCTTATATCTCATAAATTTTATTTATATTCAGATGTTGTAAATAGGGCTCAGTTGTTAGAGCAAGATAGTGAGTATACTCAACCGAGGGACCACAACCAGGGTCATATTGGTGACAACAGTCATCAGAACGATGATAACTAGCGAGGAAGGAAGAATACGGACAAAGGCGGTAACCACTCATGTGGTAATCGTGGCCATGATAATTGAAGAGGTGACTCAAGTGGAAATTTCAGAAAGAGGAGATTCAACAACGACGGAAAGACATCAGCAGCAGCACTAGCACCAACAACAAATTCTAGGGGAGGAGAGAACGACCGCCAGTTATATGTTACAAATGCGGGAAGGAGGGACATATCAGCCCAAACTGTCCACAACAATCCAAGGTATGTTACAGCTGTGGAAAGGAAGGCCACATCACTCGAGATTGTACTATAGCGAAACCAAGTTCAGCGGGAGTGGTGATTCCAAGGGCTGTCCCGGATAAGTCAAAATCAGCGGTTCTTGGAAGAGCGTTTGTCGTGACTGGCCAAAACGTGAGGAACCCAAATGAGGTGATCACGGGTAAGCTAATCTTAAATTCTTGCGAATTTTATACCTTACTAGATACCGGTTCTACCCATTCTTTTATCTCTCCTGCTTGTGCTCAACGTTTAAACTTGACTCCGGAGAAATTAGATTTTGATTTATCTGTTGAAACTCCATTGGGTGAAACCTTCGTTACATCTACAGTTTATAAATCTTGCATGATCCATGTTGGCACTATCACATTACCTGTTGATCTTATATCTTTAAAGATACTTGCTTTTGATGTGATTTTAGGAATTGATTGGTTAACAACTCATCATGCCAAAATTGATTGTTTTCGTAAGGTTGTTAGTTTTCATATTCCTAACCAACCTGTCATACGATTTCAAACCACTAAACCACTAAAATCAGTCACTGTCATATCAAACCACAAAGCTATTTGTTTATTGAAAAACGAATGTCAAGCTTTCTTAGCCTTGTCATGGACTTGAACAAAAAAAAATACGTCAGATTTGAATGATATTTCTGTTGTTAGTAAATTTCTTGTTGTATTTCTTGATGAATTTCCTGCCTACTCCTAGAGCATGATATTGAAATTTGTATCGACTTTGAATCCGGTACAAAACCCATTTCTAAAATCTCATATCGAATGGCTCCTGTTGAACTTCAGGAGTTAAAAACCCAACTATAGAAGTTGATACCCGAGCCTCTATCTTATGACTTCCTTTGTGGAATGCACCGAAGCCAAACTCTCCATAGGGGACGCCATATTCGTGCGGTAGTAAACTGATAGGTGCTATTGTGATGTGCTATCCAAGATTAGGATATGAGTCACAGTTGAGAGCAACCTAAGTTAGTAATCGAAATATGTAGCTTTCTAGGCTTAGTTAGTTATTATCGGAGATTCGTTGAAGGATATTCTCGAATCGCTATTCCATTAACGCAGCTGACTCGTAGAGATACAAAATTCGAATAGAGCAAGGAATGTGGGAAGAGCTTCGAAGAACTCAAGAGGAGACTTATTTTGGCACATGTTCTGACCATACCGTCTTAGAAAAGCGAACATGGTAGCTGATGTGTTGAGTAGAAGATCGTATACGAGTACGAGTATGATATTGTCAAAGACTCATTTCGTATAAATTACAAATAATAGAGATAAAGTTAAAAACTCTAGGTACCCACGTGATGATATACGAGTAGAATCGACTTTAATCGATAAAGTTAAAATCGCTCAAGCTACACACCGGAGCTAATGAGTATAAAGAAGAAAGTGCAAGAAGGAGCTATTCCGGAAGTAAGAATCGATGAAGAAGGAATACTTTGATTCAACTCTCGACTTTGCATTCCGAACGATTCTAACTTGAAGTATAGAATCATGATGGAGGCACACAACACCCTGTTTGCAATCCATCCTGGGAGTACCAAAATGTATCATGATATTCGACATAAATTTTGGTCGAACAATATGAAGAGAGAGATAGCAGAGTTTATCTCGAGGTGTTTAACTTGTTAACGTGTAAAGGCGGAGCATCAAATACCAAAAGGTCCATTACAACCACTTGAGATTCCGAAATGGAAGTGGGAACACATTACTATAGATTTCGTTACGGGTCTTCCCAAGGTTTCCCAAGGTATAGATGTGATTTGGGTTATTGTTGATAGATTAACCAAGTCCGCCCATTTCTTGCCGATACGTGAGACTTATTCCCTTGAACGTCTTGCTCGTATATACGTGAACGAGATTGTGAGATTGCATGGCATGCTAGTATCCATAGTTTCGGATCGTGACCCAACATTCACTTCAAGATTTTGGGTTAGCTTACAGAAAGCTATGGGCACGGACTTATGATTCAGTTCAGCATATCATCCTCAAACAGACGGAAAATCAGAGAGGACTATTCAAACCCTCGAAGATCTATTAAGACTTTGTGTCTTAGATTTTAAAGGAAGTTGGGATAAGTACTTGCCACTGGTGGAATTCTTCTACAACAACAGTTATCAAGCAAGTATAGGCATGGTTCCATTTGAGGCATTGTATGGAAGAAAGTGTCGATCTCCAGTATGCTGGGACGAGGTGGGAGAAGCAACATTATTGGGACCAGAATTAGTACGCATGACTACAGAAAAGATCCAAATGATTCGACAACGTATTCAAACTTCACAAGATCGACAAAAGAGTTATGCTGATCTTCATAGAAAGGATGTGTAGTTTAATATTGGGGATCATGTACTATTACGTGTTGCTCCATGGAAGGGAGGTAAAAGATTCGAAAAGAGAGGAAAGCTCAATCCAAGATTTGTTGGTCCATTTGAGATTCTTGACTGAATAGAAAACATAGCCTATAGACTCGCATTACCTCCAAGTATGTCTCGTGTTCACAATGTATTCCACATATCTATGCTTCGTAAATATATGAAAGACCCGAATCACATTATTGCGTTAGAACCAAACGAGATAGCTGAAGATTTAATATACGAGGAGATACCTGTTGAGATTTTGGATAGGAAAGAGCATGTCTTACACACGAAGGTTATACCACAAGTTAAGATTTTGTGTAGAAACCATGCAATTGAGGAAATGACATGGGAGTTGGAATCGGAAATGAAAGCAAGGTACCCTCACCTGTTTGAAACACCATGTACGTACGTCAATTTCGAGGACAAAATTTTATAAGGAGGGGAGGTTGTAAGACCCCAACTTATTATAAATAAATTAAATTTTCCTCTATTCATTATTCTAAATTAATTAGGGTTAATATAATGCTTTGTTTATGGGTGAAATGTGCATTTTTTGCAAAATAAACAAGTGGTTATTAAAATATTCATTTTTGTCAGGGAATATTCGTTTGGTCGTGGAATATTCTTGCTGTCGGGGAATATTAGTATGACGGCGCAACCATTTGTGGGCCCCATAACGAAAAATGGTTGGATGAAAGAAAACGACAAAGATTGAGTTTTATAAATAACGGCGTAAATTGTTACCGTTAACACTGTTGGGTTACCTGGTGGTTAAAATACAGTAATATGCATGGTTGCACAGTAGCACACGGTATTGCACAGTATTGTTGAATTATTGATTCGTACGTAAGAAAGCACTACTCAATAATTGTTACAGTAATTACTATTCATTATTTTATTTTATTGATTCAATAATTGCTGCGTTGATATTTATATTATTATTGTTTGAATAATTGTCACTGCATAATATTTTCCATTATCAGATCAATAATTCATATTATTTGAATAATATTATCAGATAAGATTATTGGCAATGTCTAGAAAGTTCTGTCTAAAGAGAGGTTTGGTCACCTAATTGCGCGCCAGTAAGGAGAAATCCTTATTGGAAAGCCCCCTCTTTCCTGGGAACGCCCTGGTTGTCATAATTGTGATTCCGTAATATTATTTTTAAATAATTAATTATTGATTATTATGATAAAGAAAATATTCATTTTATGTGGATATAGATGGAGAAAATTTTTAATGTGACAATTGTTAGAAATTAATATTTTATCTTTTTCTGATAAAATAATTCATTTAAATATATTATTTGAATAATATATTAACGGTGATATTTTTACAATGAATGTGGGATATATGAGTATATGAGGAGGAAGAGTATTTTTGTGGCATTAAATGTTTAACACATGTTTTGTGTGTCGGTGGACACAATTCTTGACCGAAAATTGATTATAGACTGTAAAATCGCCCGTTTGTGGATTTCGGATATTTTATGTATGGAATTTGGAAAAACTTAAACTTTCAAAGTTGTAGAGAATTAAATTTCCTATGAAACACGCGAGTTTCGAATTTTTCTGATAACCGGGCTATTTTTTTATGAATTGTTGAAGTTTTGGAAAATAAAATGATTTTTAATAAATTTAGGGGGGCCCACTTTTGGTTTTTCAAACATATGGGCTGCTGAAAATTTTTCCAAGGTGGTGGCTGGTCATGGTCTATATAGCATGTGTAGGAAATTTTGAATAATAATAATATATTTTATTAATTTAGTCTCCTTTGGCGTTCTAGCATTTTCCTATAAATAGAGGGCTAAGTTAGAATTGAAAATCACACCAGAAACAAGTTTTCTCTCTTTCTCTCTCTATATTATCGAGCGTATTCTTGTGAGTATACTTTGAGTGTTGCTATACGGTGCGAGTTTCTGTCAGCACTATACCCCAAATTCAGTCAGAATTACGGTTATTTTGAGGTAAGGGATGTTGTTTCTTCTTAAATGATATTATCTTCTTCAATATCATTATGCCGAAATATTGTTCTGAACTTTTTATCAATTTGGAACTTTTTCATGTCAGAATTACTATTCATGAATTACTATTCATGAGTTACTATTCACGAGTACTATTCACGAAGCGTGATGATGTTTTTGTGAAATTTCTATCTTTTGGTGTCGGAGTTACTATTCATGTTTACGACACTATTCACGTATACGACACTATTCACGAATACGATACTATTCATCGAAAAATGAAAATTTTCCTTTTTGTCCAAAATATCTATTTTGGCTACTATCTTTGATTGTATCCATGTTATGATCGTTATTTTTGAGTTCTACTTCAAAATCAGTTGTTATGAAGTATTATTGATCTTGGACAATCTGTTGTACGAATCCCTAATATTTGTCCTTCTATCTCACTGGATTCGTTCTTAAAAATGTTTTTCATCATCCTCAGTCCTTAATGGTGATACTTGATGAATATCTTTGGCTTGTAGTGCAAAGAAGAATAATTAAACTGATGAATCTCTTTGGCCCGTAGTGAAAAGATGAACAGGTGTTGAGATGAACATGACCAACTGGTGATACAAATGAATATCTTTGGCCTGTAGTTGAAAGATGATTAAAGATGTATATTGATTGTTGTTACAGGGATGAAATATTGATGATGGACTTTTAAATCTTAGAAGACAGTAGAATTCATTCTCTACGTGACTCTTCTAATGGATTGCTGTTTTTGCTGCATTTGTTGATCTAAAACTTGTTGTCTATTATATTTTATCAGATTTTTCCCTGTTGAAGACTAACGATAATTTGTTGTATATTATCTTAGTCATAATATTCTTTACTGGGCTAGTTGAGCTCACCCTTTCCTTTTTGTTCCATTTTTCTTCTCAGGAGGTGATAACATAACAGGATCGAGTCGGGGTATGGAGTGATGGTTCTAGGAAGATGTTTTAGCAGTCCTCACTATTTCTATAAAATAGTGTTTGAATAATTGTAATGAGGACTTATTTGCGTGTGGATATTGTCTAGAAGACAATATTTGTATTTAAACTCACAGTATGTATTGTCGTATTTCACACGACATTTGTATTATTGAAGTTGTAGTTTGCTTTATGTACCATGTATTTGGCTATTCAGAATGGGTGTTGTATACCTATTTTGGGGGCGTCACAGCCTCAACTTTCATAAATTATGCTTGACAATACCTCACAAAGGTCCGATGCCGTCAATGAACGTTAGGCAGCCCTGACGTATCCCCGACAGGGGTTACAACGCCAAAGTTACAAATCAAAGACGCATCCCCGGCGGGGGTTACAACGCCAAAGTCACGAACCGATGACATATCCCTGGCGGGGGTTACAACGCAATGCCTCCATTTACATATACATCAATTAAGGTCAAGCAACCTTGACGTTATATCAGCCGATGGAAAGTAAACCCATCGAAGCAACCTTCCCCAGCAAGGATTACAATGCAATGTAACCATTGACACATACATCAATGAAGGTCAAGCAACCTTGACATCCATCCCAGCAAGGATTATAACTCAATGCAATCATTGATACACACATCAATGAACGTCAAGCAGCCTTGACAATGCACCCAACATGGATCTATCCGGTGATACACACATCAATGAAGGTCAGGCAACCTTGACAAGTTCATACCGTTGGCAGTAACTCCGATAGGATGGTGGGATCTGTTATACACATCCTCAAATAGACAAAGCTTTATCCCTACAAATATCTCGTACACAAGAGGCACCTCTATAGAGAATGAAGTCTGTGTCTAGGATTCACGACTTTGGTGATAGCCCCAATGTCAACATCCTTGAAGACTTGGATCGAATGTCCAAGGCATCAGTGATTGTCATCCCAACAGGATTAACTGACAATCATGCATCATACATTTGCATCATATTTCTATACATAACATCAATCTCACTTTCATTTCAAGTGTTTAGGATTCTTTATCCTATCAATGCCTCGCGTTGCATGAATATGATAAAGAGGGGCATCTGTAGACACTCAAAATTTTCTGTACAACTGTTACTAACATTACAGGAGGGTAGAATTGTCTTTCAGAGATAACCCTATAAGATAGTTCACATCCACTTCGGATACTACTAGAAGTTCAATCTCAACCTCAGACCATACACCAGGAGTATCAGTCTCAAACCCCAGAACACACACCGGTAACATCATTTCCAACGTCGGAGATAACCCCGAGTTTCATCCTTGGCAATAATCCCAAGGAATGCTGTTGCAGTTCCGACGATAATCCCGTAAATGCTTGTTTCAAATACATGCGATCAGTTTCAATCAGACCTCCTGCCGAGGCACACATACCTCAGACCCGGAGCTAACACCGGATAGACAGGCATCCACAAGATGACATTGTGACATTTAACACTTGAAGCAGTCCAATCTCAGATGTATCCCTGAGCAACGTCTTCTTTTAACTCAAATCGACGATAATCCCGATGAGGAGTCATACGTCATCTTGCTAACTCAACACCAGCGCGTCATCTCAACGCTTCATACATACATACATACAACAATGTCCTTCAAGAACCAGGAGTTCTAATCCTGAGTGACTATTACGCTTGGCAGCAAACAAGATAGAATTTGAAGTTTGAAGACCATGGACATAGTCCCCTCTTCCTGACTTCGTATAACCTCTATTCCATGTCATTGCGTAACTCTCGACACAAGCAGTCCGAAGAAGGTCGTATATACCTAGTTCGGATGCTCAGATTGAATTTCTGCAAGTTCAAGCAGATATTACAGTGCACGAGTTCACGTACTTTAAGACGATGGGACCCGAGGAACCCCGGGCAACCCGGGCAGCCACAGGTGCATCTGCGGCTGCCGTAGGTACACCTGCGGCTAGCAGCTCTATAAATATAGAGCTTGGGCTAGCCATTTTAAAAAAGAAAAGGCGAGGAAGCCCTGTCTAATTTGCTTTGTACACACCCTATATTGAGTCCTTGCTCTTTTTAAACACCTGTTAGCCCACATACAATTATAAATTTACCGGTGGGAGCTGAGTGTTTGGCCATATAAAGTCATAGAAGTCTGCAGTGGCAGCCCACTGTGAGCCTTCTTACACTCTATAAAGCCTTTCTCTTTATATTTGCACACACTATTCTACACATTGAGAGTCGTGTTGTGTGCGTATGCCCGAACTTCGGTCCGTGGTTTTCATTTCTGTCTATATATATTTACTGATATATATGTATATATTTTTATATGGACTAACATTATCAAGTTATGCCTCGATTGAGCCTAGACTTATGTTTGGAGCTTTTATTTACTTATACATATATATATATATATATATATATATATATATATATATAAGTAATTAAACGTACCGGATATAAACTATCATCAGACAGAGTCTGATAATAGTTTATATATATATATATATATATATATATATATATATATATATATATATATACTTATATATATAATTATTGTCGAACATATCCGATGAGCCTGGATTTTATATCTGGTGCATTTACCGCTTATATATATGTATATATATATATATATTTATATTTCTGTCAGGCCTGGAGTTTACTTCGTAGCCTTTTATAGATTTCTTTATATTTCGTCCTGCCTAGAGCTTACTTCATGGCAGTTGATAGCTTTTACAGCTTTATTTACATTCAAGTCCCGCCTGGAGTTTACTTCGTGGCGGTTGATAACATTTACTGCTTTATTTACATTTTTGATCCCCCATGAAGTTGCTTCGTGGTGGCTGATCATACACACACACACATATATATATATATATCGCTTTTATATATATGTAATTGCTTACTGCTTTCCATACAAATTGCAGTATTATGTGAGCCTAGGAATCATGTGATCATAGATTCAGTCTACTGAATCTAGATTCGGTTCCCGTGATTGACTTTTTCAGCTGTAAGCAACTTATACATTATTTACAGTGTACAAATTTCCTTGGATGGCTGTCATGCCCATAAGGAGTTCGGCGCTGCTGTATATTATTTTCTCGAAGATGCCTTGCATCTCGAAAATAAAAGCAAACAATCCGAACATTTAACAATAAAATGGAAGTATGAAAAGGTCTCAATTCCTATTGAGCACAGGGTTTGAAAAAACCTCTTTTACAAAACTTCATTGTTATATCTTGGTTAAAATTGAATTTTTCTATAAATTCAAACCTTGTGTATATAGGTACGAAAGAGGGCTCGCACTACTTTCAAATAATTGCACATTGATCCACACACACACACACAAATTCATATAACAGTTTCTTTGACAAGTGGCGGTCACCATGGCAACACGGATGTTAGGGGGTGCCTAACACCTTCCCTCCGCATAATCATGCCCCCGAACCCTAATGAATCTTGGTTTCACAGACCCGTTTAGCAGTGTCACATCATAGGGTCAATGTGCAAACCTTTTTGGTTGCGTTGGTGCAACCAGTTAAAAACACCAATTGACGACTCTTAAAGTCAAATCGTCGACATTACACATGTCAAACCTTTTTCACTTGTTTTTTCAAACAATTCTCACATTAACACGAGAACACCAAAGGACAAGTAACGAAAAGGGACACTAAAAATCCCAACGTCGACAAAGCCCATTTCAAAAATCCCATATCGAATGGCTCCTATTGAACTTCAGGAGTTAAAAGTCCAACTACAGGAATTATTAGACATCGATTTCATTCGTCCTAGCACATCTCCTTGGGGTGCTCCTGTTTTATTTGTAAAGAAGAAAGACGGGAGTATGTGACTTTGTATTGACTACCGAGAATTGAACCATGTCACCATCAAGAATAGGTATCCGCTACCTCGTATTGATGACTTGTTTGACCAGTTGCAAGGATCACCATTCTTTTCAAAGATCGATCTTCGTTCAGGATATCATCATTTGAAGATTAAAACTGAGGATATTCCGAAGACTGCCTTCAGAACTCGGTACGGGCATTATGAATTCTTAGTCATGTCTTTTGGATTGACTAATGCTCCTGCTGCTTTCATGGATATGATGAACTGTGTATTCAAGGAATATTTGGATCAGTTCGTTGTTGTCTTTATTGATGATATTATCATTTATTCCAAAAGCCGTGAAGATCATGAGCACCATTTAAAGCTGGTACTTCAAAGACTTCGTGACAACAAGCTATATGCCAAGCTGAAGAAATGCGAGTTCTGGCTTAAGGAAGTAGCATTCCTTGGGCACGTGGTGTCAAAACATGGAGTATTTGTTGACCCAACGAAGATTGAAGCAATACAAAGTTGGGAGCAACCGAAGTCGGTGACTGAAATGTGTAGTTTTCTAGGCTTAGCTGGTTATTATGGAGATTCATGGAAGGATTTTCTCAAATCGCTACTCCGTTAACTCAGCTGACTCGGAAAGATACAAAATTCGTATGGAGCGAGGAATGAGAGAAGAGTTTCCAAGAGCTCAAGAAGAGACTCATTTTGGCACCTGTTCTGACAATACCATCTGGTTCGGATGGATTTGTTATCTACAACGATGCTTCAGGCAATGGGTTAGGATGTGTTCTCATGCAACATGGGAAAGTCATAGCCTATGCTTCGCGACAACTCAAAAAATATGAGAGGAATTATCCTATTCATGATCTAGAGTTGGCAGCAGTCATTTTTGCGTTGAAAATCTGGAGACACTACCTGTATGGGGAGAAAGTGGAGATTTATACGGATCATAAAAGCTTCAAATATTTCTTCACCCAAAAGGAACTCACCATGCGACAACGATGTTGGCTCGAGTTATTGAAAGATTACGACCATAACATTCAATATCATCTTGGAAAAGCAAACGTTGAAGCTGACGCATTATGTAGAAGATCATATGCGGGTACGAGTGTAATGTTGTTAACACAAAGGCCCATTTTGTATGACTTTCAAAGGATGGAGATATAGGTAAAGGCTCTAAGTATCCACGTGATGATATCAAACATACGAGTAGAACCGACTTTAATCGATAAAGTTAAAGCTGCTCAAGCTATAGACCTGGAGTTGATGCGTATGAAGAAGCAAGTGCAAGATGGTTCTATTTCGGAAGCAAGAATCGATGACGAAAGAATACTTCGAGTCAACTCCAGACTTTGTGTTCTTAACGATTTTGATTTGAAGCATAGAATCATGATGGAGGCACACAACACACCATTTCCAATCCATCCTGGGAGTACCAAAATGTATCATGATCTTCGACATACATTTTGGTGGAGCAATATGAAGAGAGATATCGCGGAGTTCATCTCGAGGTGTTTAACTTGTCAACATGTAAAGGCGGAGCATAGTGCCAAAGGTCCATTGTAACCACTTGAGATTCTGAAATGGAAGTGGGAACACATTACTATGAATTTTGTTGTGGGTCTTCCCAAGGTTTCTCAAGATATAGATGCGATTTGGATTATTGTTGATAGATTAACCAAGTCTTCTCATTTGTTGCCTATACGTGAGACTTATTCCCTTGAACGTCTGGCTCGTATGTATGTAAATGAGATTGTGAGATTGCATGGCATGCCTGTATCCATAGTTTTGGATCGTGACCCAAGATTCACTTCACGAATTTGGGTTAGCTTGCAGAAAGCCATGGGCACGGATTTACGATTCAGTTTGGCATACCATCCTCAAACAGATGGGCAATCGGAAAGGACTATTCAAACCCTTGAAGATCTATTAAGACTCTGTGTCCTAGATTTCAAAGGAAGTTGGGATAAGTACTTGTCATTGGTGGAATTATCCTACAATAACAGTTATCAAGCAAGTATAGGTCTGGCTCCATTCTAGGCGTTATATGGACGAAAGTGTCATTCTCCAGTATGTTGGGACGAGGTGGGTGAAGCAACGTTGTTGGGACCAGAATTAGTACGCATGACTATAGAAAAGATTCAAATGATCCGGCAACGTATAAAGACCTCACAAGATCGACAAAAGAGTTATGCTGATCTTCATCGAAAAGACGTGGAATTTAATATTGGAGATCATGTACTGTTATGTATTGCTCCATGGAAGGGAGTTACAAGATTCGGGAAGAGAGGAAAGCTCAATCCACGATTTATTGGTCCATTTCAAATTCTTGATCGAGTAGGAAATGTGGCCTATAGACTCGCGTTACCTCCAAGCATGTCTCGTGTTCATAATGTTTTTCATATATCTATGCTTCGTAAATATGGGAAAGACCCAAATCACATTATTGTGTTAGAACTAGACAAGATAGCCGATGATTTAACGTACGAGGAGGTACCTATCAAGATATTGGATAGGAAAGAGCATGTCCTACGAACAAAGGTTATACCACAAGTCAAGGTTTTACGGAGGAACCATGCTATTGAGGAAATGACTTGGGAGTTGGAATCGGAAATGAAAGCGAGGTACCCTCACCTTTTCGACATTCCAGGTACGTACGTCAATTTCGAGGACAAAATTTCATAAGGAGGAGAGGTTGTAAGACCCCATCTTATTATGAATAAAATTGAATTTCCTCTATTTATTATCTTGAAATAATAAAGAATTAATTTGATATAATGCCCTAGTTATGGGTGAAATGTGCAAATTTTACAAAATAAGCAAGTGGTTATAAAATAATCATTGTTGTAGGGGAATATTCGTATGGTCGTGGAATATTCTTTTTGTCGGGAATATCCGTACAACGATGCAGTCATTTGTGGGTCCCATAACAGAATAACTGTCGGATGAAGAAAACAACAAGTTTGAGTTTTTATAAATAACGACGTAATTTTTATCGTTAACACTGTTGGATTAGCTAGTGGGTAAAATACTGTAATACGCGTGATTGTACAGTAGCACACAATATTGAACAATATTTTTGAATTATTGATTCTTACGTAAGAAGGCACTACTCAATAATTGTTACAGTAATTAATGTTCAATATTTTATTTTTTTAATTTAATAATTGTTGCATTGATATTTTATATTATTATTGTATCAATAATTGTCACTGCACAGTATTTCCCATTATCAGATCAATAATTCATATTATTTGAATAATATTATTAGATAACATTATTGGCAATGTCTAGAAAGTTCTGTCAAGGATGTAGCATCCCCAAATCCGGGCCCCAAATCGCCGCGGATTCGCTACACTAATTCTTTCACTAATTACGGAAGATATAAACATAAATTGTTTATACATTACATTACACACTATTCCCCAAAATCGAGTAACCTTAACTTAATACACAATTCATAAGTTATCTAATACATAACATTATTTTCAAACTATTCTATTACAAGATAGCCGCATATATTGCCACAAGCTGAACTTGGCATTATCATTTTCCTGTATCCGAATGCATTCGCTTTATCTGCAATGTTTTATCATGATATAGCAAGGGTGAGCATGAAAGTTGCCCAGCAAGTTTATATACAACAATATAACGATATATCATGATTGAAGATTATGAATAATGGGCTTGCTATAATTCATCAATATAATTGAGAACTAGCACGAACAAATTTTTGACTGAACAAGTATTATACATGAACAAACATTTCTGAATCAACTGGTAATGAAGGTGATCAGCCTTTCATACCTGACTTGTACATGCAAGATGTACAGAGTACAAATTTCATGGCAATCATCAATGATTAACCATAAGCTTGAAGAAACTACTCTTATTAGAGTTAAGTAAAAGAAAACTTGCATGAACCGTTGATTACCGCAACGCAATTTATAACGCTTTACCCGAAGACCTAATATTAGTAATATAGATCTCCAATAATTAGAATAATATCACAGTATAATACTGTTATATATATATATATATATATATATATATATATATATATATATATATATATATATATATTCACAGAATAACCTAAACACATAAAACATAACCCTATCAGTCTATACAACACATAAGACATAGCATCAAGTCAAACTATTGCAGTCTGAGTTAAACCCGACACAATTCTAAAATCCCGACGGTCTAGTCGGACAATACTCGAGTTTAAGTTCAGTTAAACTTTGCTTAAACACTTAACAATTACTTAGAATCACATTTATATGATTTAACATTCGCTTTTTTTATTTCATAAGTTATTCGCTAACACTAGTAAGTTAAATACTAATCCAGCAACCTAGATTCTAAATCTAGCAACCAAATTTCTAATTCAGCAATCTGGATTCACCAATCCATAAATTAAGTCAACTTCTTTTCAATCCATCAAGCTGAATTCTATATCCGTTTTACAAAAATACCAAATCAGTTTATTATTTTCCAATCCTTTGGCCAAACATATATACATGTATTTCATATACAAAAAGTATTTTTCCGTAATTTTCTAACTTACTTTGATATTTTTCAAAAATTAATTCTAGTGCGTAGCTTAAGAAATTAGCTACCTCGTGCTTAACTCCAAACATTCCCATCTCTTGGGATAACCTTATATATGTTAACGTGATGCTCCATTTTAAATTTTGTGGCAATCGGAGTTGTAGAACTCCGGTTATAGCGATTTTCGTCGGAAAATCACAAATATTGTTATGGTCATAACTTGGTTATTTTAAGCCGGAATTAGCTCAGTTTTGGACACGAGTTACATAATACCATATATTTTCATTTCCCTAAAGCCTGGAATTTTTCTAATTAAATAAATGTCCGAAACAGCCCCCGGAAAATTTTTGGCTGCAACTTTTTGTCATTTGACAGTTTTGGAGTCCTTCACCAAAACTTAAATAAAACGAAATCTGTAACTCCGATTAATGATCCGTCACTTTTGTTGGATTCCTATCTTTCCGAAATACATTTTTCATCTATCACAATCCATATTTGGACATGTTAAGCACCCGGAAATTAACCCGGAAGTGGCTGTTACAAACTGTCCTCCTAACAGTTTTTATTACTTTTGTGTAGTTTGGGAGAAATCCCATAACTTGTTCAATATTAAACCTAATTAAGTAATTCCAAAGGGATTTTATCCCTAACACATATATCTAGCTCCAGAAACTGACCATACTCGAAAATTCAAAGTAGAATGAGAGATAAGATCATTTCCATATCATGCTTGGTTTCTCCAAAAATTTTGTTTTTCGCAGTTTTGATCATGCTTCTTCCGAACGTCATAACTACTTCTTCCGGAGTCGGAATTAGTCCGTTCCAGAGTCTATGGAAAGCTTATTTAGTGTACTACAACATATCACAAGTCCAGAATTTTTAGAGCACCCTAACAAATCCGGAATTTTCCTTTTAGAGACAGCAGTCCACTAGATTTTTTTTTCTTTAAGGTTTGAAAACTGTTTTGCTTTTCTTGTTTTGATTAAACTTTTAATACTCAAAATAGTTAGATCTAAGCATAACACACCATTTAACAAGTAGATCTATATTTCTCATGTTCAAGATCATAAACTTCACGGTTCAAAATAACCAAAAATCAAATACATAAACTAGTTAGGATTTTATACCTTTTGTGATAATCCTCGATATTTTGATTTCTGATCCGTATGATCTGTTATTGATGTGTTTTTACACGATCCTAACTTGGTTTCTCACAATTTCACACTCCAAGATCCGAAATATAGAGAGAGATGGGACTTGGTTGTTTTGCAAAATAAAATGGAGCTTTTCTCTCTCTTTCTAGTATTTTAAATTGATACAATGTATCTATACATTGCAAGGTGGCATGCTAGATATAAAAGTCACATGCCAAGGTAGGTTTAGGTTTACGTTTAGGTTTATGGTTGGTGAATAACCAAAGGTAATGCAAGATTTGCACTCCAATTTAATTAAAAACAAGAGGGTCATTTTGGACTTTTCCTTTTATTTCTAGAATTTCCATTTGTTGCAAACCCTTAGGGTTTAGGTTTTGAACAATCTAGGATTTAGGGTTTGAAAAACTCTTAGTGTTTAGGTTAGGGTTAGGGTTAGTTCACCCACCCAAGATCATGACAAGATCTACACTCAACTTATTAAAAATTGTGACAAAATGGTATAAATGACATTTCTTTTTATTTCTAGTCTTGCCACTTGACCCAATGTCTTTCAATATCTCTTAGATTGTTTGAAATCTTGGTGAAATAAGGTGGCTTCTTTATGCATTTGACACCTAGCATTCTTGTACATATCTTTACAAATTGTGGCTCAATTTATTACATGCCACCCTCTCTTTTCTTCCCTTCCATAACCGGCCATGTAGCATTACTAGATCCCACTAATTCTTGCTCTTTCTCTCCCACACTAACCACTAAAGCTTTTCTTGCAAGAATGTCCATAAGTATTGGCAAAATAATAAGATGACACATAAGAGGAGTAGGTGGAGAGTTGGTGGAAGAGTTGGTAACCAACTTTAGACAAATAAAATAACAAAATAAATCTTAGTCACATGCTCAATCTTTCCTCTTTTTTCCTTCTCTATCCACCGATCATGTAAATCAATCATAGTCCAACACTTTTACTAATATCAGATGTCCATCATGCCCTTCCTTCAATTCGGCTTATCAATAACAATATTCGAGCTACCCAATTAATGTATTACTTGGGCCTCTAACTAATTTCATTGGCCAACACTTGGGCTATAAAATATATACAATCCAATACCTTAAATTCTTATCCAACCCAAATAATTTAATTAGGGTTTTTATTTCCTCAATTATAACACAAATCCTTACTCATGCACACTTATTTCCTTAACCCAATTAGACTTGCTATAATTAGGTTATAAAATTAATCATTTGAGATATATAAAATAAATCTCCTAGAATTAGTAAGTATCCTAAATACCACAATTCTCTTTTTCCATAACCCTTAAGTTATTAAATCCTTCATTCCTAATATATAATTAGGGTTACACTAATTTCTTTTGTTTGTTTATATAATAAACAAATATAAACCATCACATAATGTTCATATTCCGTACACACAACTTTTTAACCCTTAGGGTTTAATACTCTGTATTAGGATTCCCAAATTAGGGTTTAAATTCTCGATACTGAAATTAGGGTTTCTGAACATATCGCTAGAGTTTTCTAACTTAATCACCATATTCATATCATGAATTTAGGGTTTTGGATTCCCGGAACAGAAACTAGGGTTTCCAGAACCGATTTTTAGAATTTCTTATTAGACGTTAGGGTTTTCGAACTTAACATTAAAGTTCTTAATATATAATTAGGGTTTATCACATATGTAATTTATCTGGTCAACCTATGACCCTTAACCACATTCTGAACACATCATTAACCATATACACAGAGCATATTTACATAAATCCTTACTCCTGAATAATTCACCTATATCCTTCACCGAATTTTGAAATCCTCAAAATTCAATCCCAATAACATCAAACGCATACACTCATTTTCTGTCTAGGTCTATTATTTAACCTTAAATCAATCATTTAAGATTTTCATAAATTGTCTAATTTCTCGGGTTGTCACATTCACCCCTCCTTATAAGAATTTCGTCCTCGAAATTCACCTTACACCTTACACCGTGCACCTTACACCATTCACACATGTTTCACATGCTACCCAATACACCACTCACAAGGATAAAAATTTTAAAACTGTGCTGAGGAATCGTATAGACTGTTTGTTTTTCATTTTCGTAAAGGTTTTATGGAAATTCATCCGCAAACCATCATTACTTAAGGACACAAAGGGTGATTAACCCGATATGCCCTGTACTGGCCAAGTACTGATTTTATCTGTTTTCCCATCACTGCCAAAGGCACAAAATTTTTACCTCAGTCTTATTTGATTCCACAACAAAACAATTTGGTTTGGGAAATTTCTTTCAATAAAACATTTTTGAGAATGACGTCATGATGCCGCACTGTATTTAACAGTCCGTTGAGGATTTCGTCATTTTATGACTTTGTTATACTACATCATACTGTAGTGGGCTGACGATCCTTAGATCACATCCAACACCAAGTAATTCTGCATTGATAACTCCATCATTTTTTTTATCATCTCTGCACCAGGTCACATAGTACATAAGTGATAAATAAAAACAATTTTTTTTAAAAGGCACATAGTGCGTATTTAGCTTGTTGTCAAAATTTTGAAATCTAGCATAGATAGGTGTTTAGGAAAACCTAAGTCTCCACTAATGATCATATGGTTAACAATCTATCTGTTCCTATAATCCTTAACACTCCATTCACACACAACTATACCCAGTTCATAAAACCACACTTATGAGTTCATAACCTGGCCACAATTATATGAGTTTACGAACTTACCCTAGTCTGAACTTTGGCGTCCGTTCGCTGAGGGGCTCATAAACATTTCATATAACTATAAGTCAAGAATGTCACATAAGTATGAGTTCTAAGAACTCGTACTTAATCTTATATTCTCTACCTATGACCTATTTATCTGTATATAACAACTAGCGTGACACAACATTTCAATTATTACCAATGCCACCAACTAAGTACTTTTTACACCAAGCACAATTCCCCGCCCATACAAGGAATCATACAACTCAGTTGCTGACACGAGTCCTCATTGAAATCCCCACCTAATCTTAACCCCCTTTTTCAATATGAATTCAATTCGTATTCATAATTCATAACTCTTTCATGAGTTTTCATAGTACAATTTCATAGTACAACTTACACACAGCATCTTGCTGTAAACTTTTCAATCATAAGATTGATTCTTTCTGACTGTCATAACCTTATCAGATCACGGGGTGATCTTATCGTATATATTACGATTCAATTCCATGCACTATGATCGTTTGTTTTACGATCTTCTATCCCTGCACTATTGTTCACCACTATAACCAGAGTTAGGGAACTCTGTGTCTTTACACTCGCCGAGATTCATCTTTGAATCTTACCGACCAACTAACTCTATGTGAGTTAGATCTTATCCTAATCACTGCGGTTATTGGTCTCAGGTATTCCTACCTAAGGTTTATAACCAACAGCTTTGATACCAACTGTAGCATCCCCAAATCCGGGCCCCAAATCGCCGCGGATTCGGTACACTAATTCTTTCACTAATTGCGGAAGATATAAACATAAATTGTTTATACATTACATTACACACTATTCCCCAAAATCGAGTAACCTTAACTTAATACACAATTCATAAGTTATCTAACACATAACATTATTTTCAAACTATTCTATTACAAGATAGCCGCATATATTGCCACAAGCTGAACTTGGCATTATCATTTTCCTGTATCCGAATGCATTCGCTTTATCTGCAATGTTTTATCATGATATAGCAAGGGTGAGCATGAAAGTTGCCCAGCAAGTTTATATACAACAATATAACGATATATCATGATTGAAGAGTATGAATAATGGGCTTGCTATAATTCATCAATATAATTGAGAACTAGCACGAACAAATTTTTGACTGAACAAGTATTATACATGAACAAACATTTCTTAATCAACTGGTAATGAAGGTGATCAGCCTTTCATACCTGACTTATACATGCAAGATGTACAGAGTACAAATTTCATGGCAATCAGCAATGATTAACCATAAGCTTGAAGAAACTACTCTTATTAGAGTTAAGTAAAAGAAAACTTGCCTGAACCGTTGATTACCGCAACACAATTTATAACGCTTTACCCGAAGACAATATTAGTAATATAGATCTCCAATAATTAGAATAATATCACAATATAATAATGTTATATATATATATATATATATATATATATATATATATATTCACAGAATAACCTAAACACATAACACATAACCCTATCAGTCTATACAACACATAAGACATAGCATCAAGTCAAACTATTGCAGTCTGAGTTGAACCCGACACAATTCTAACATCCCGACGGTCTAGTCGGACAATACTCGAGTTTAAGTTCAGTTAAACTTTGCTTAAACACTTAACAATTACTTAGAATCACATTTATATGATTTAACATTCGCTTTTTTATTTCATAAGTTATTCGCTAACACTAGTAAGTTAAATACTAATCCAGCAACCTAGATTCTAAATCTAGCAACCAAATTTCTAATTCAGCAATCTGGATTCACCAATCCATAAATTCAGTCAACTTCTTTTCAATCCATCAAGCTGAATTCTATATCCGTTTTACAAAAATACCAAATCAGTTTATTATTTTCCAATCCTTTGGCCAAACATATATACATGTATTTCATACACAAAAAGTATTTTTCCGTAATTTTCTAACTTCCTTTGATATTTTTCAAAAATTAATTCTAGTGCGTAGCTTAAGAAATTAGCTACCTCGTGCTTAACTCCAAACATTCCCATCTCTTGGGATAATCTTATATATGTTAACGTGATGCTCCATTTTAAATTTTGTGGCAATCGGAGTTGTAGAACTCCGGTTATAGCGATTCCCGTCGAAAAATCACAAAAATTGTTATGATCATAACTTGGTTGTTTTAAGCCGGAATTAGCTCATTTTTGGAGACGAGCTACATAATACCATATATTTTCATTTCCCTAACAGCCTGGAATTTTTCTCATTAAATAAATGTCTGAAACAGCCCCCGGAAAATTTTTGGTAGCAACTTTTTGTCATTTGACAGTTTTGGAGTCCTTCACCAAAACTTAAATAAAACGAAATCTGTAACTCCGATTAATTATCCGTCACTTTTTTTGGATTCCTATCTTTCTGAACTACAGTTTTCATCTATCACAATCCATATTTAGACATGTTAAGCTCCCGGAAATTAGCCTGGAAGTGGATGTTACAAACTGTCCTCCTAACAGTTTTTATTACTTTTGTGTAGTTTGGGAGAAATCCCATAACTTGTTCAATATTCAACCTAATTAAGTAATTCCAAAGGGATTTTATCCCTAACACATATATATAGCACCACAAACTGACCATACTCGAAAATTCAAAGTAGAATGAGAGATAAGATCATTTCCATATCATGCTTGGTTTCTCCAAAAATTTTGTTTTTCGCAGTTTTGATCATGCTTCTTCCGAACGTCATAACTACTTCTTCCGGAGTCGGAATCAGTCCATTCCGGAGTATATGGAAAGCTTATTTAGTGTAATACAACATATCACAAGTCCAGAATTTTTAGAGCACCCTAACAAATCCGGAATTTTCCTTTTAGAGACAGCATTCCACTAGATTTTTTTCTTTAAGGTTTGAAAACTGTTTTGCTTTTCTTGTTTTGATTAAACTTTTAATACTCAAAATATTTAGATCTAAGCATAACACACCATTTAACAAGTAGATCTATAGTTCTCATGTTTAAGATCATAAACTTCATGGTTCAAAATAACCAAAAATCAAATACATAAACTAGTTAGGATTTTATACCTTTTGTGATAATCCTCTTGATTTTGATTTCTGATCTGCATGATCTGTTATTGATGTGTTTTTACATGATCCTAACTTGGTTTCTCACAATTTCACACTCCAAGATCCGAAATATAGAGAGAGATGGGACTTGGTTGTTTTGCAAAATAAAATGGAGCTTTTCTCTCTCTTTCTAGTCTTTTAAATTGATACAATGTATCTATACATTGCAAGGTGGCATGCTAGATATAAAAGTCACATGCCAAGGTAGGTTTAGGTTTAGGGTTGGTGAACAACCAAAGATAATGCAAGATTTGCGCTCCAACTTAATTAAATACAAGAGGGTCATTTTGGACTTTTCCTTTTATTTCTAGAATTTCTATTTGTTGCAAACCCTTAGGGTTTAGGTTTTGAACAATCTAGGATTTAGGGTTTGAAAAACTCTTAGGGTTTAGGTTAGGGTTAGGGTTAGTTCACCCACCCAAGATCATGACAAGATCTACACTCAACGTATTAAAAAATGTGACAAAATGGTATAAATGACATTTCCTTTTATTTCTAGTCTTGCCACTTGACCCAATATCTTCCAATATCTCTTAGATTATTTGAAATCTTGGTGAAATAAGGTGGCTTCTTTATGCATTTGACACCTAGAATTCTTGTACATATCTTTACAAATTGTGGCTCAATTTATTACATGCCGCCCTCTCTTTTCTTCCCTTCCATATCCGGCCATGTAGCATTACTAGATCCCACTAATTCTTGCTCTTTCTCTCCCACACAAACCACTAAAGCTTTGCTTGCAAGAATGTCCATAAGTATTGGAAAAATAATAAGATGACACATACGAGGAGTAGGTGGGAGTTGGTGGATAGTTGGTGGAGAGTTGGTGGAAGAGTTGGTAACCAACTTTAGACAAATAAAATACCAAAATAAATCTTAGTCACATGCTCAATCTTTCCTCCTTTTTTCTTCTCTATCCACCGACCATGTAAATCAATCATAGTCCAACACTTTTACTAATATCAGATGTCCATCATGCCCTTCCTTCAATTCGGCTTATCAATAACAATATTCGAGCTACTCAATTAATCTATTACTTGGGCCTCTAACTAATTTCATTGGCCAACACTTGGGCTATAAATATATATAATCCAATACCTTAAATTCTTATCCAATCCAAATAATTTATTTAGGGTTTTTACTTCCTCAATTATAACACAAATCCTTACTCATGCACACTTATTTCCTTAACCCAATTAGACTTGCTATAATTAGGTTATAAAATTAATCATTTGAGATATATAAAATAAATCTCCTAGAATTAGTAAGTATCCTAAATACCACAATTCTCTTTTTCCATAACCCTTAAGTTATTAAATCCTTCATTCCTAATATATAATTAGAGTTACACTAGTTTTTTTTGTTTGTTTATATAATAAACAAATATAAACTATCACATAATGTTCATATTCCTTACACATAACTTTTTAACCCTTAGGGTTTAATACTCCGTATTAGGATTCCCAAATTAGGGTTTAAATTCTCGATACTAAAATTAGGGTTTCTGAACATATCGCTAGAGTTTTCTAACTTAATCACCATATTCATATCATGAATTTAGGGTTTCGGATTCCCGAAACAGAAACTAGGGTTTCAAGAACCGATTTCTAGAGTTTCTTATTAGACGTTAGGGTTTTCGAACTGAACGTTAAAGTTCTTAATATATAATTAGGGTTTATCACAGATGTAATTTATCTGGTCAACCCATGACCCTTAACCACATTCTGAACACATCATTAACCATATACACAGAGCATATTTACATAAATCCTTAATCCTGAATAATTCACCTATATCCTTCACCGAATTTTGAAATCCTCAAAATTCAATCCCAATAACATCAAACGCATACACTCATTTTCTGTCTAGGTCTATTATTTAACCTTAAATCAATCATTTAAGATTTTCATAAATTGTCTAATTTCCCGGGTTGTCACAAAAGAGATGTTAGGTCATCTAATTACGCGCTAATAAGGAGAAATTCTTATCGGAAAGCCCACTCTTTCCTGGGAACGGCCTAGTTGTCATTATTGTTCTGTAATATTATTTGTGAATAGTTAATTATTGATTTATATGATAAAAAAATATTTATTCATTGTGGATTTAAACGGAGGAATTTTGTTAGCATGTGAAAGTTAGTATTTTATCTTTTTCGATAAAATAATTCATTCAAATATATTATTATAATATATTATAATTGTTTAAATAATAATATATATATATATATATATATATATATATATATATATATATATATATGTAAGCATGTGGTTAATTAGAAATGGAAGTAAGCAGGATGTATTTGAATACCTTGTTGGTAACATGGTTTTGGTTGGTGGAAATGGTGGGTGAGAAAGTTGCCTGCAAATTCTTGATTTTCAAATGTATTACAAGAGCCTTGTCCTTTTTTCCAAAGATGATTCATGCCTTGTTTTTTTTTTCAAAGCTGGCTTGTTTTTTTCTTTCCTGTAACTCATTTTTTCAAAGGGTAGCCCCACCCATATGAATATATGAAATGTTAGGCATGATGTTAGGCAGAAAAAGAAGAAATGTTAGGCGCGTTTTATCTGTTTCTTTTCTCCTTCTGTTGCTATAAATAGGGGGTAACCCCTCCTTCCTCAACACACCATTTCAAATTCAGAAATTCTTATTCTAAAGTATTGTGAGTATTTTCTTGAGTATAAGAATACTTTGAGCGTAGTTTTCTGCAAGATTTTCTCCAGTCAAATCCAGTTTCTACTAAGGGAAAGGATATTATTTTATTGCAATACTCATGAGAAATATTATTTTCTTTCATACTCCATATTATGTAAGCGATATTATTTCATCTTGTATTCCTAAATTTGAACTTACTATGGTAAGTATTGCTTCTATAATTCCTGAAATGATTAGAAATTTCGCTTCATCTAATATCATTTCATAGGAATATTGGTCTGAACTTTTTATCAAATTTGGAACTTTTCACGACTGGGTACTGTTCACGGGTACTGTTCATAAAAGAAAAAAAATATTTTTTCCCTTCCCAGTTATCTGTTGTGACCTTTAAACTTGAAATTGAATCCATGTTTTGATCTTCATTCTTGAATTTTACTCCACTATGGTTTATTATGGAGTATTTTTGAACTTGGATAAACTGTGGTATGAATCTCTAATATTTGTCCTTTTGTCTCACTGAATTCGTTCTCTAAAATATTTTTCATCATCCTCAGTCTTTAATAGTGATACTAGATGAATATCTTTAGCCTATAATGCAAAGATGAATGATTACCTAATGAATATCTTTAGCCCGTAGTGTAAACATGAACAGTTGTTGAGATGAACATGACCAACTGGTGATACAAATGAATATCTTTGGTTCGTAGTGCAAAGATGAATATTTGATGCAAGATATATATTGATTGATGTTACAGGGATAAAATATTAATGATGGACTTTTAAATTCATAGATGATAGTAGATTTAATTCTTTACTTAACTCTTCTAACGAATTGTTATTTCCGCTGCGAACATTGATCTAAAACTGGTTGTCCATTATATTTTATCTGATTTGTTGAAGGCTAACGATTATTTGTTGTTCATTATCTTAGTCATAATATTATTTACTGGGCTAGTTAAGCTCACCCTTTTCCTTTTTGTTCCATTTTTATTCTTAAGTAGCGAGAATATTACGGGGAGTAGTCGGGGTGTGGAGTGACATTCCATGGCAGTTGTTATAGTAGTCCTCACTATTTGTAAAATAGTGTATCAATAATTGTAATGAGGACTTATTTGAGTGTGGATATTGTCTAGAAGACAATATTTGTATTTAAACTCATAGTATTTGTGTTGTCGTATTTTGCACGACAATTGTTATAATGATGTTGTAGTTATTTCTGTACCATGTATTGGCGACTCAGAATGGGCGATGTATACCTATTTTGGGGGAGTCACAATATTTCATACTCGAAGTTCATTCAAGTGTTTAAGACTTAAAACACTTTTTACGTTCACTAACACTTGTCATGGCGTTTCGACGTTTATTCGTCACACGCTCGATTTGTCTCTCTTATGTATGCTTAGTATTCTTATACAAATTATCTAATAAATCATTTATTAATGTTAAACATCATTATATTTACTAATATTATTTTTTATAACTTAGAACAACATCTTTTATCGTCAGAAGCACTACACTTGTATATATGCATGCCCGACGCCCTCCGATTGCCTCAGAATACACATCATTCCCAAAGTTGACCATTTTGACCCATGTTACCAACCTCAAAATTGAAGCACTTAAATAATGACAGTTGTTTATCTATTATTCCTCGTTCCGGATCATCTTAAATCACCTCAATTGAAGTTCGTATGAAAACATTATGGCTGTTTAACTACAGGAGGTCAAAACAGTCACACCGGACAAACTTAGAGCGCAGCTGAGCCTAATTAAGCATTAGACACAAAGTAGCTACGCCCAAGAGGGCAGTTGCACCCCAAAAGACTTAGGGCACAGCGCAGCTGCGCCCGTCAGCAGAGCCAAATTCTGTAGTTTACTATTCTCGTGATTTTTGAACTTTTTCTCCTTCTAATCTTCATAACTTGAGTTATACACATCCAAATTAGTCCGTTTCAATTCTATGGATTCATAATTCATAGAAATACAACATACAAAATAATCAACAACTTACAGAACCATTAAATAACCTAATTTTTGACCCAAAACTCGTGTTCATACTAAGCTTTCATGTTTTAACATGTTTAGCGAATTCATTCACTACGAATTCGTTTCTTAACCAAATTGATTCATTTAACTTGCGTTCTTTTCGTTTCTTATCTTATTAACACAATCCATCACCAATTTTTTAATTATAACATAAACTCCTAACCAATTTTAGTCTCAAAACAGACCCAAAATACATATATTAAACAAAACTCATACTTTTCATCCTTAACATGATTTTCATGAATTTTTCAATTCTAAAATCGCTTGTTGATTACCTATAATAGGTTATATGTATATTAATAACAAATATAACCCATTTTCTAAATAATTCCCTCATTAAAATCATTTATAGAGAAACTTTGGAAAACACAAACTAAAGTTTAAAGCTAGAATATTACATTTGATTCTTCTTTAAACCTATAATAGATGATATGAATCTTCTTCTTCCTTCTTTGATTCTCAAAACCTCATTAATTTACATATAATTTCTTTTCTTTCTCTCTCAAATCTCTCTCTCTCTTCTTCTCTTCTTCTCTATTTGTTAACTCTTAGCATTAGGAAAATAATGAGCGTAACCCCCCAATTGAAGAATACATGAACTTTAAGTTAGTTTATAGGTTAAAAAAAAATTAAAAGTTTTAGTATTTATAAAACACAAAGAGTCTAGGCCATGTTTGGCTAGAACCCTTAACCCCTTTTTAATTTATTTTAATAATTCTCTTTATTATATGGTATATCTTCTTTTATCTAAATGTCACACTTTAACTATGTTGCTAAATTATTTACTTAACTACACTGAATAATTATACAATTATATTTTTTATAATTATTACACTTATACATTATGAAATTATATTCATAAACACCTCCATTTAAAATAATAAACATTTTCATTAAAATAGTTAATATTCATTCCATAATTATTTTAATTAACTCAAATGAATTATACAATTATTATATATAATCATTTTTGTGACCCCCCAAATCCGGGTACTTCAATCTCACAGATTTGGTGTTCACTGTCCAATTAAATCATAACTAACTACCCATAAACAAAAGATATAATTAAACTCAAAAGTTCAAACAATAAATCTCCCATTATAGGGTTACATAATCTCATATAAATCCAAGGTCATCTAACCTTTATTATTACAATCATCAGCAGAATATTAAAAAATAATCATAATCAAATCTATTACATAAGCTTCATAAGTAAATGGTAAATTAAACATCGTCTAATCAAGAACTTTGCCATTGCCCTTGCTTGTAGAAAGCTCTTCAAACTTTTTAATTTAATCTGCATTATTTTGTGCAAGAGTGAGCAAATAATTACCCACAAGAATGATATTATACAATAACATTTTATGAATGACAATTAACTGAACTTTTAATGGTAAAGTACTCTTACCAGAATAATAAACTTTAATTCAAAAGCTATGACTTCAAAGGAATAATGAACGTTTAAGTTAACAACATATATCAACATCAAAGAATACACTGAGGGTCACAAGACCACGAACTATGTTCTAGGTTGTCAAGTATTTCTACTTTAACCTTTAACAGTCTAAAAGACCGTAATCATCATCTATGTCCTAGGTTAACAGGTGTTTCTAATATAACCTTTAACAGTCTAAACGATTATGTGGACCCTCATCTCGTACGCCAGGTGATCATCCCTTTGTACTATGTATTACGCATACATTTTAACGCTATTGCATAGCTCTAAAATAATCCCCTGATATAGGGTTGTTCATCTCAGCTTAGATTATCAGGTTCCGTACTAAAGGAAGTTTGGTTTGAAATTAACTTCAAAGGAATTCTAAATCTTTCGAACGCTCGTCAACCAAGTACTGGTTGAATCATGTAGGGATCAATAACTATTGAAGAGTTTGATTACAAACGAATTATGTCAATGTATCAATAAGAGATAGGTTATCAATGGATTATCAGCTTAACAAATATTAGTCATCGATTATACATTCTTAAAACTATACAGATTCATAAGCAAACCAAAGGAAGTTTGGTTTGAACTAAATTTAAGGGTAATTTAGAGTTTAGAAAATTCATCAACCAAGGATTAGTTGAATCAATAAAGAATCGCTAGTCAACTAAGAGTTCGGTACAACAATGTAAGATAGTGCAATTGTAACGCCTCAGAAAATCGAACCTTTTGTAAATACTTTTAATAATGAATAAAATAATATTATTTATTATTATTACGTGTTGATAAGATGAATGTCGTTTTATAACCTAGAAACGTCGGAACGTCGTAGTATTTTAACTACGTGAGAGAATTAAAGTGTTTAAAATTCTAAGACGAAAATAAAAGCTTTCTGAGAAATTTTTCAGAAAACACTATTCATCGTTTTCTGCTCGGGGAATTATTTTTGAACTTCTGAGAAATACTTAACGTTATAATATCAAGGGGAGATAGATTATGTAATAATAATCTAAGTATAGAAAATGCAATATTTCACATGCGGACTTATTTTGAGAACGTTAGGAATATTAAGCGTTAAGAAGGAATTATAATGATCATATGATGTATATGATGTATGATACGAAGTATTATACTAGTATGTATGAAGAGTGGAATAACATATGTTACGAATTAATATACGAGCTAGCATACGAGAATTATATGTGTAGCATATATATGTCAAGGTTTTTAATTAAATGGAATGGACTTGTAGGATTGTTAGCATATTGGTAGAAGTCCAATAGAAAGTGATATGCAAGCCCAAGTGTCTGTTAATTATGTGTCCAAACTAATGTAATGCAAGCCCAATAAGAATTAGCTAGATTACTTAAGCAAGCCCAATGGGTTAGCCATGATCCATGGAGCAAACCAAGAGTGATATGGGTAGACTTGATGGGAAAGAACTTTATGTGATGATCAAGCATAAGATAAGTGTTGTGTTGAGCAAGGAAAAGAAGTGGCTAGCAATTTTACTTAGTTGTAAAGTAAGGAATAGTAAGGGGGTTAGTAAGAAGGTTAGTTAAGGAGGTGGAGGGCCTAAATGACTCTTATGCCCTACCTTGTCAAGCCTATAAATAGAGAAGCTTGGATTCATTTTTTGCTTGTTATTTTTCAACCAACAACCTTCCTTATAAAGCAACCAATTGTTAGAGAGAATAAGCACTTTATAAGCCAAAACATTATTTGCTAGATTTTCAAAGAGAAGAGAAGTACTAGTCTTCAAGGGTAAGACTATAGTCTAATACATCTTTTATCTCTATCAATGTAGGGTGATAAGAGAAGTGTAACTGTATGCTAAGAACATATAAGAAGTGATTAATGAATAAACTTAAGCCGATTAAGATGTGAATAAGCAACTAGAAATAAGTTGATAAACTTATGAAGAACTTGTCCATGATTGTCATATGATGTTAGTAATTCAA
Organism: Panax japonicus; assembly: GCA_020205505.1. Taxonomy (NCBI): domain Eukaryota; kingdom Viridiplantae; phylum Streptophyta; class Magnoliopsida; order Apiales; family Araliaceae; genus Panax; species Panax japonicus. The sequence continues at coordinate 178,630 of JAINUV010000567.1, forward strand.
TATGGTATGAGAACATTGAGTAAAGGACTTTAGTCCATATTAAATCATAAGCAAGGAAATTTGGAGTTTTATAAGTTGATTAATTATTAACTTATGAGAATAAGTCAAAACCTACTTCGATAATAAGTTGGTGTAATAAGTAACTTAAAATGTTGGTATGATGATTAAAATCCATTTAGAATGATAATCAAAATATTAGTAATGAGGTTTCGCCGGAATTCACACGATTGGACGATAATCGTCGAATTCGTGAAATTCTCAGAATGGAAGTTGTATTTTGTGTTTGAACTTAGAAACGTTGGTTTTCGATGGAGACAAGTCATAATTGGCATTATAGAGTTGCGGACTCGAAATGACCGGATTCTGACTTTAGAACGAAGAAACGAGCGTTTGAACGTTTTTTGTTTTCGTTAAAAATGAACTAATAGGTGAAATTTTTAGTAAACGAAGTCGAAATAGAAAAAATTATTGCATGAACGCATAAAGTATGATGGGGGTAAACTACAATCAATTTTACACATCAATCACTACTCCTTTGAGAATTAACTCAAACAGTAATTTGTTTTCGCTGATACAATCACAAGTAACCCTACAATGAAAGAAACAACAGAAATGCGAGGAAACCCACGGTTTAGATTAGAAGTCATAATGCTTTAGGAGCTACACCAAATATATTGATAATCCATATACACACACAAACATTTAGAGAGAGAGAGGGACAGAATGCCTTGATTATTAGTAGGGCTGCGTCGACTTCGCAGAGAGTAGCATATCAAATGGTGAAATGTGGTCATTTCACACAGCATCACCAAATCTGAATCCCTAAGCCGCCACAATATCAGATCATAACCCTTAACCCAACACCCACTATGATCTATACTCCCTACTAATCACACAAGAGCGCCCTATAAACCAAATAGCTCAGCGGACTTCAGCAAAGGTTTAGATTGGAAAAGGATTTTAGAGAAGGCTCTAAATTCAGCCGCCGGAAAGCTAAATCAGCACCAAGTAAGAAGACAGTGGAGAAGAGGATGGAGAAATGGTGAATCGAAATGAAGGGGAAGGGAGGAAAGGGAGAACGGGTGGGCCGATGAATAAGTGGATGAGGAGGTGATGACAGATGGTGAAGGGGAAAATCTACATAGAATGAGAGCCTCTCCCTTTAAACCCTTGACGATGCGCTAAACTTTTTTTAGAAGCGACAAACTTTTGTAGAATTTATGGATTTTAATGATTTCTAAAGACTTTAAAGACTTTTTTAAATGACTTTTATAGACTCCATGAAATAATTAACATATTTTATTAAACTTTTTATCAAGATTGTGATAGACTTTAGGACACTTCTAATATATAAAATTTAAATATTATTATATGTAAGATTAAAAATTTTGCTACACATTAACTATTTATTATATTTTTTAGTGTATATATTATAAATAATAATCCACTGCTTATGATAACAACTTTCAGAAATATATTATACAAAAATTTCAAGTTCTGACAATATTATTTTATCTAAGCATTAGAATACAATATATTATAATTATTTAGTACATTTCTTCTGATCGTTCAATTATTGGGTCCTGATTTTTTTCCTTTGCAAAAACGAAATCCACACTCTTGGTGAGCGTGTGATTCAATATCATATGATTGCTTTACTACTGTGTGTATATATAATATCCTTTTACCAAATCATGCAGTATAATTAATAATAAGACAAAATTTTAAATATATATACATACATAATCTTCACAATTGATTCGAGAGTTTCATGATTTTATCTCACCTTTATTAAACAAATTTCTTTCGTCTTTGTATTGGAAGCTTTCGAACTGTCGCTTTCTCCCTTTACCAATTTACTGTGTATTTTCCCTCTTTCCTCGATTATACGTACCGCGAGACAGATTAGGTCTTTAGTTATTTCTTTAATTTATTAATATCTTGTTAGTTCTCTTAATTATAATATGATTTAATTTTATCCACATATAAATTAAATCCAATTAATTTTAAGGCTCAAATTTACTAAATTAATTATCCATCACATATTAATACTTATTAGCCCATATAAATACATAACTAGTTTGACCCAATAAAAGACACAGTACAATTAAATATTTAAATATAAATATAAATTTTATTATTATTTATTTTATTAATTATTATTATATTTTTGAGTATTATACCGCGAATTTCTGGGTTCCCTCTCACGAAGATCCGAATTTCCACCTTTGTGTTTAATATTTGAAAGACTTTAGAAGTCTTTAGAGAGTGAGGTCAGACTTGAATATTGGTTGATAGTTATATTTTTCTTCTAAAGTCTGTCAAACTCTATCATTTGATAGAAATCTAAAAAATCTATGACTTTTGAATACCAAATACTTTATAGACTTTGTAAAAATCTAATTCAATACCACCTAACTTTTAAAGACATTAAAATAGTTGTAATTGAATACCAGAAACTTTATAAACTCTATAAATATCTTGATTGAATACAACCAAACTTTTAAAATCTTTAAAAGTCTTTACAAATCTAATTGAATACACCCCCCTAACCCTCGACGATGCGCTTTCAGTCATGTTTTTTTTAATTTTAAGTTTTCATTTGAGCGCGTTTTTGCTCCGTGGTTGTTTACATAGATACACCTTTTTTAAAAAAACATTATCTAGTTAAAACCAAAAATGTCCCTTTAAATAGATAACGTTTTCATATATAATCTACAAACGTTTTGTGTAAAAACATTGTAACAAAAAAAATAGCCACAACGTTTTTTTATAAAAACGTTATAGTTTAAGTGTTGTTTATTTACTATTTTGTACTAGTGGTTTTGAGAGAAGTCATCCTTATCTAAATATAATAATTCCTTACAAATATAATTTCCAGATCAAAATTGTACAAGATTTAAACCAAATAGTGATTTAGATTATCAAAATTGTACAAAGATCATCACAACAATAGCAACCATTACAACAAAAATGACATTGAAATCATTTCAAATCGTAGTTGTTTATTTTAGAACAACTACTAATCAATTCAAATCAAAATCTAGAACATACCTAAAATGTCAAATAATTTCTGCCATCAAATTGAGATTATTGAAAATTATAAAAATGTGACGATATTGCATACTTTCACTAAATATAAGAATTTATGACGAACCAGTGTTGTCACTTATCCACTCATCTATTAGTAACGAACTAGTATCTCGTCATATAAAATTGGTATTTGTGACAATAAAATGGTCATAAATTATTAATTTTTCGTCTTTACAAAATTTACCTCCAAAGTTCTTCAATTTTTTTTGCCCCCAATCAAATTATGACGATATTACATACTTTGTCACTAAATATAACAAATTGTGATGAACCCTTTTTGTCACTTATCCACGCAGCTAATTAGTGACGCACTATTATCTCGTCATATAAAATTAGTATTTATGACAATACAAATTGTCATAAATTAATATTTTTTCGTCTTTAAAAATTTCCCTGCAAATTTTTTCAGAAAATTTTGCCTCCAATAAAATTGTGACGATATTACGTACTTTGTCACTAATATAAGAATTTATGACAAACGATTTTTGTCACTTATCTACGCATCTAACTAGTGACGCACTATTATATTTCATATAAAATTGGTATTTATGACAATACAATTGTCATAAATTATTATTTTTTCGTCATTAAAAAATTTCCCTCCAAAATTTTGCCTCCAAATAAAATTGTGACGAATTTATATTTGGCGTCACTAATGTGAACATTAGTGATGAAAGCACATTGTCACTAAATTTTACAAATAATTAATGACAAACTATTATGTTGTTATTGAAAGAAATATTTTGTGACAATAAATATTGTCATCAATTATTACAAAATGTCACTAAAAGGTTTACCTCCAATATTTGGTACGAAATTCTACCTCCAAAATAACTTGTGACGAAATTTTGTTAATCTTCATCAAATGTATAAATTTGTGACGATATAATGATTAATAGTAACAAAAGTAAAAGTCGTCACAAAAGCAAAAGTTTTAGTGATGATTATGAATTCGTAATTATTTAATAAATTGTGACAAAATTTTGTGCGTGGCAAAAAATTTCGTCATAAAATGTGTGATTTCTTGTAGTGGTTGAACATTTATCGTTTTCGTTAAAAATGAACTAATAGGTGACATTTTAGCAAACGAAGTCGAATAGATAAAATTCTTGCATGAACGCATAGAGTATGTAATTTGTGAACCGTAGGCTTTTGAATGAGCCAATTTGGACTTATAACGAAAAACTTATGCGTCCGGGAGTTTCGCAAAATTTTAAAATCTTCAAAATTATCTGAGGCACAGAGTCTGCGCCGCAGCGCGACTCACAGCTTTAAGGCTCGCGCCGCATCCCGAGGCCGAGACAAGGCACACTACTAACTGTTGCCGCATCGCGAGCATAACAAAGGAGACTCGCGCCACAGCGCCGAGTCTGGAACTTACATACTATTAACTCACGCCGTAGCGCGGCTTAAAAAGGAAAGGGTGGCGCCGCAACGCTAACCCTAGGTTTTGGACAGTAATGAAGGTTTACAAGTATAGCATGAACAGTAACTCAATAATAATAAACTGAGGACCTTAATAAGGTATGGTAAGCTATTATTAAACCTTATTTATGTTGTCTAAAGGTTGAAGATAATAATCAATCATGAATGTAACGAAAAGCCGGAACCAATAATAACAAATCTAAGTCAGGATTAGATTGAGATGAAGGATAAGATATTAGTATACCTACTTGATTATATGACCTAATGTGGTATGTTATATAATCATATATTATAGAGACTTAGAGACTTAAAGTGTACATGTGATAAACAGTGAGCAGACATTAAAGGCAAGTATTCTAACCCTTGTTCTGTTCAGTCTGGACAAGCTTTGAAATTCATGTATTCTTCGCATGAAGTCTTGTATAGGAGGTCAATAGCCAATTCTTTCGGCTAACTTATGGTTATGATTCTATCAAGCATGTTTAATGTTTAGCTGAGTTTATATTGGTGTGGTTTCAAATGAAGACTGAGTAATGCTAAAATATTTTTTTCGTTTAAAACGACAGGCACATGAGGTCGCCACAACTTAAACGTATACACGTTTAATGAATGTAGTGTTGATCAACATAGAGTACTATAGGCTGATCACCTAGACGTGCTCATAAGTAATGTCGAACTTACGGACTTAGTGCCGATATATCCTTTTCAAAAGAACTTATGAAATGCTCAAGGTCTTGGACAGAAATTGATGTTTTACTGAATATTATTGTTGTAAAATGTTTTGAATGAAAAGAAGTGCTATTTTGAATTATCGATAGTACTTCGTAACTATTGTTCAGTTATTAAAGATATACGAGTTTTATGTTTCAAGCATGTTGTTTATTAGAATTGTAGTACTTCCTGAGCTAGTCATGCTCACTCTGCTTGAACCATATGAACACAGCTAAGATCGAGCGGACCGAAGGCTCTAGCATGGATAAGGGCAGGCGAGACGAACCCTTAATTACTTATATAATAGTATAGGTGAATGTTTGTAATATATTGAATATTATGACAATAACAGATGTATGGGTTATAAAGAACCCTGGGGAAATGTAATATTATTTGAATAGTATAGAAGACATATCCGTTCTTTTGAGACTTTTCAATTGAATATATGTGTGAATGGTAGTACCGTGTAGCACCATCTGTCGGATTGGAAGATACTCGGATTTGGGGGAGTCACAGGTTGGTATCAAAGCATTGGGTTATAAAACTTAAGGGGGGGGATTAAAAACCTTAAGTCATAACCTTAAGAGAAGTCAAGAAGTAAAAGAAGAAAATAACCTTATAAAAATGCATTATAATTATGTTATCAATCCTGGACTTGGTTTTCTCTTCCGAAGCTCAGATATCAATCCTGGACTTGGTTTTCTCTTCCGAAGATAACTTGAAGATTTTACTCAAGGTTTTGGAAGAAGCCTACTTACCGAAATTAGTGTATGTGGAAAAATTTCAACATATGGTTGATCACATTTTTAACAACAATGTGATATCCTTCACTGATGACGATATACCTCCCGAAGGGACCGGTCATTGCAAGCCCTGCACATCGCAGTGTTATCCTTCGGGCATATGTTAGCTAGAGTGTTGATAGATGGAGGTTTCATCTTTGAATATCTGTCCTTATGCCACCTGGTGAAGATGAATGTCAATCTCAAATAGATCCAAAACATCCATACGGTGATCAAAGCTTTTGATGGATCCTGGCAAAAATTCCATCGGAAAGATTGAGCTGCCAATTGAGATTGGTCCAAATACATTCAATGTAGCCTTTCACGTCCTCAAAATAGATTCAGGATACAACCTGCTATTGGGGAGAACCATGGGATACACATGGATGGAGCTGTTCCCTCCACACTACATCAGCAACTCAAATACATTGTCAACAAACAATTTAGTCACTATCAATGCTGAGCTGGAGTATCTTGGACAAGGAGATCTGTCCATCATCAGTTTCAACTCTGAAGTTTGAGCCAAACAGTTTTCATACCTTGGAAGTGAGTAACATTCAATATCGACCTATTGGAGTATCACTTCCCGTACCCAAGATTTCAGCCGAGGTTGTGTCGGCCACTCAAGAAATGATGTCATTGGGTCATCAGCCTGGACAAGGGGCTTGGAAAAAATTAGTAGGGTATTAAGCACCCTATTCAAGTGTCTAGTCAAACTGGGACAGGCCGAACTAGGCTATTCTTCCAGTTCCAGTCATAGGAATCTGCATAAACACATGCCGGTTCCTCAAACTTCGCCACATGGCGATGTTTTCCATCTGCACCTCATGAGCTGATACAGTCTCAATTTAAGGTGCCAGCACATGTTATGACTATGCTGTTCCCAAACCAGTACCATTCAAAGCAAAAGAGTTGCTGATTCCTGATCCCGAAGTGGAAGAAAAGGAGCGAAAAATGCAAACATGACATCGCTTTGATGATTTCCAGCATACGCGTCATTATTCATGATGAACATACAAACTGATATACCTCAGACGATGATTACCCAGATATCATGGTTATCATCCGGGAAAAGGAGGGCAATGACGACCCCTTTATCACTGCAGTCCATTAGGACTTTGCCCTTGACAATTTTAGCAGCACTCCATGCATTGGTCAACGAGGGTAAAACGGGTAAAAAATCCCTCTGCCTTGTAGATAACTTAATTACTTACTTTTCTATACAGTATTAATAGTTATTTTATCAGTACTGCTAACACTTTATATGATTAAACCGTTTCATATATTAAGTGAAATCATCTTTTGATTTCAGGACTCTGAATATAGATGTGCATGTACTTGATGGTGATATACCTTCTCTCCACAAGGGCTGTAACTTTGATGCAAAGTTGGACTCAAACTTGTGGACATACAAGAGGACATTGAGACACCTCAGGAGATTAAGGAATGGGTCACAGATAATCCTAAACCCAACCTTGACCAAACCACTTCTTTCAATCTTGGAACCTTAGAAAACCCTAAGCTAATCGATTGGTTCAGACCTCACTCTAAACCAACGGAATGACATAGTTGTACTATTTATTCAATTTCAGGATGTGTTTACATGGTCTCATGAAGACATGGTGGGTTTGTCCACTGACATTATTCTTCATCGCCTTCCCATTAAAGAAGGATTCAAGCCAGTTAGGCAGAAGCTCAGGCGATTGAAACCTGAGTGGAGTTTAAAAGTAAAAGAAGAAATTGTGAAACAATTTCAGCTGGCATTATCATGGTGTCTACATTATCGGAGTGGATATCCAACATTGTTCCCAGGCGAAAAACCTTGAGGAAAGGTGCGAGTTTGTGTGGATTACCAGGATTTGAAACAAAGCTTGCCATAAGATAAGCTTTCCCGTGCCCTTTATCCATATTCTCATTGATAATACTTTGCGCAATACAACATGTCTCCTTTGCGGATTGCTTTGCCGGGTATCATCAGATTATGGTCGCTGAGGAAGACCATGAGAAAATTGCTTTCATCATGCCTTGGGGAACCTTTTGTTACAGAAGGTTGTCATTCAGCCTCATCAATGCCGGGGCAACCTACCAGCGAGCTATGATGGCTCTTTTCCATGATTTAATGAATAAAGAGATAGAGATCTACTTGGATGACATCAATATCAAATCCCGAAAGGAGGAAGACCACTTAGACCATCTCAGAAAGCTATTCAACATGTTGCATAAGTATAACTTGAAGTTGAATCTAGCCAAGTGCGCCTTTGGTGTCAAATCAAGCAAGTTGCTAGGTTTCCTAGTCAGCCACAAAGGGATTGAACTGGATCCTACCAAAATCTAGGCCATCAAGGAAATGCCCATTCCTCAGACAGAGAAGGGAATACGGGGATTTTTGGGAAGAATCAACTTCATTAGTAGATTTATCTCTCAACTCACAGCAACCTGTGAGCCCATCTTCAAGCTGTTAAGGAAGAACTCCTCCATGAAATGGAATGATGAGTGCCAGAAATCCTTCTTTGCTATTAAAGAGTAGTTGGTTAATGCACCTATTTTTGTACCTCCCAGGGATGATGTTCCCCTATTTATGTAGCTGTCTATTAATGACACTGCCATGGGCTGCATGCTGGGGCAAAAAGATGATAGAGGCCAAAAACGAGCTATCTATTACCTCGGTAAAAGATTCAGCACCAGTGAACACAAGTACACTCTGATTAAGAAGACTTGTTGCGCTTTGGCATGGGCTTCCATGAGATTACAACATTATCTCCATGGTC